>JAHWFP010260413.1:0-10549 GCA_023313725.1 Lithobius niger
AAAACTTTATTATCGTAGTGTATAGGATATATACATTTACATATTAATAATAACATATAGTTGAAAATAACGTAAGATTGTTATGAATTATTACATAATAATAATTTGCAATTTATTTATTTATTTATTTTTATTCTCACAGGTGAAACTGACAAGATGGATCATCTTCCCAGCACGGAGATATTGTTGATTTATGTATTATATGTCAGCAAAATGACGGTGAAAGTGTGATGTCAACAAAAAACTGCTGACAGCGCTTCAGAAACGCTGCAGAACTACGCGTAGATCATGCTCTTGTGATATTAAAAAAACATTCCAGGGCATCTCTTGTTTATCATATGAACAATAATTGTTATAAATTATATACTCATAAAGCACAGCTAGAGAAGATTTCCAGCACAAAACGAAGGAAGATCAAAGACGATGTCAATCTAGAAGATGCTGGAAGTAGTACTACCTACACATCCTGCTCTACGTGGTCAGTAAGGTGTGTCTGCACGAACTCTCCTGAGTCAAAAAGAGCGAACAGGTCAAAAGTATGTGTATATGCGGCCAAATGGAGTCCTCTGGTGAACACGAAAAGTACAGAATTGTGAGGAAGGCAGAGCATCAAACTTATAATGGCAGCCACACACTTTTAAGGGTGAAGTCTATACAAGAATTGCTGATATGACAGATTTGGACGACACTGCACATCTTTAGGTGATATTCTGACTTTTTTAAAGACATTTCCTCCAGTCCAGAAGCATCGTATCCAATGTTCAAAGTATGTGTTGACTGTATCTGCAAAGGTGGGATGTTCAAAATTCCTGAAAAGAATATCAAAATAAGTTTTGGTATGTCCTTTGCTTCCCAAGATGACTGCAAGTGTTGATCATCACAGAATCTCTCATCCAGATCAAAATCCACTTCCAAAAATGTTTTTCTCAATAACTGTGCACATTCCTTTATGATGTCTGTTGATCCAAGTTTCTCAGTAACATCTTCAACAGATACTGAGAATCAAATGCCAATTCTGACTTATTGGCTTCAACTGGACTAGAAAATTTAATCTCTTCACCAGATGTCTTTTCTAGTTGAGATTTAACAGTTCTAATTTTAAGTTTTTCGTCGCCTAATCTGTCATTAATTTTCTTTGAAACATCCGATAAAACAAAGGCGGTGCCGCTCTTTAATTGAGGTTTCATTTTCTCAAAGTCTTTAGCAAATATTTCGTTTCAATTCAGGTTACTTGTCGATCATATCGAAGAAGGTAACTACTACTAATACACCCTAAATGATATTATAGGCCAGCTGCAAATACACTTTTCACTTCTGTCAGATCAGCAATTCTTGTGTAGACTTCATCATGAAAGTTCATGGCTGCCATTAAAAGTTTTGATGCTCTGCCTTCCTCACAAATTCTGTACTTTTCGCGTTCGCCAGAGGACTCCAGTTGTCCGCATATAACACATACTTTTGACTTGTTCGGCTCTTTTTGACTCAGGAGAGTTCGAGCAGGCACACCTAACCAAGTAGAGCAGGGTGTGTAAGTGTGTTGCCGTCACACTTTCGCCGGTATTTTACTGACATATACATAAATCAACAGTAACTCCTTGCTGGGAAGATCCTTTTAGATTAAATGGATTCAATTGATGATCCGTCTTGTTTGTTTCATATGTGAAAATAAAAAAGAAATGCTTATAATAATTATATAATAATTCATAACAATATTCCGTTATTTTCAACTATATATTATTATTAGTATAATTATATATTGTTATATATCCTATAAACTAAGATAATAAAGTTTTGCAATAAATTATGTAAGGAAGGCTGTTTCTATAACCGCTTAGAAATGCAATCAAAAAGTAGGGCGTTAGTTAACCTGTCCAGTATTAATGTTTATCTACATCACTGTACTTAAGTTATCTGTCTAATTAAATTAGCTTGCTACAACTAGGCTTTATGGAAAGGCTGAAATGTGTTCTTTTCAGCAAGATCAAAAAAATTAAGGTAACTTAAATAGGGGCCGAGTTATAGTCGTTTGAAGATGTCCTATAACGTAAAAGTGGTGAAAATGCATGTAATACAGCGAAAATCGATATTTTACTTTAAAAAACAGCTGTAGCGTCTATACTATTCATTTTTTCTGGAAAAGTCATTCTTGGAAAGTTGTTTAAAATTACATTTTCTACAACTTTGCTTCACATTGTCCTTTTAAAATATTTGTATTTACGGCGTTATTTGGAAAAATCAGTTCTTTGGCGGCCATTTTCCAATATGGCGGACAAATGCCCACGTGGACAGGTTATCACCCTGGTGCATTTTGATATTGAACAGGTTACCAACACGATCCAGTTGAGTGATTCACCATACACTGAAATGGTCACAGAACCACCCTCAGCAAGTGGCCTATAGGACAATTTTTACCAATTGATCATCTAATATCAGTTAGCTATCACCCACAAAGATCTCCAGACAGACCGCCCTTGTTTGGGCTCGTCAGTAGCGAATACTTTGTGGATGAGAGCTAGGCTACGCTTGCTAAGGCAAATGACAAGGGCAAAACGAATACGGTTTCAGCAAGCGAAATAGCAGAAACTTCTGCTTGTTCGTGGCTCCTTTCTACTGAATGGTAGACACCTAGGCCTAGGACAATATTTACCAATTGATCATTTAATATCAATTAGCTCTCACCCACAAAGATCTATAGACAGACTGTTTCGCCCTTCTTTGGGCTCGTCAGTAGAGAATATTGACGAGCCCAAACATGGGCGAAACAGTCGGTCAAGAGATCTTTGTGGGTGAGAGCTAATTGATATTAAATGATCAATTGGTAAAAATTGTCCTCGGCCTGGGTGTCAACCATTCAGTAGAATGGAGCCCCAAATAAGCAGAAGTTTCTGCTATTTCGCTGAAATCGAAATCGTATTCGTTTCGCCCTTGTCATAGTAGAGAATATGCAAATTTTTCACAGAATTTACCGAATCTTTCAGCAGCCACTGTGAAATGCTGTGGGCTGGCTGCTGCCCTGAGAACACCTTACCTTAAACAGGGCTCCCACAAAAATATTGAAATATTTTCCCTGATTTTTTCAGGTTTTCCAGAAAAGTTGAGGTTAATTTCAAGGTTATTTACTGAAATTTCACAAATGTTCCTATACATTTTACCAGTTTCACGTGTTTTTAGGGCTGACTTAGTGCAAAAGCGTAGCCCGATTTACACTGAAGTATAAAGACAAATTTTATTTTACCACATTGTCTTAACAAACTAGGTTTATTATGAACTTCGGACTATAGGCCTAAAAAAGTGGCTTTTTGTTCCCCCCGAGTTTTCCAGATTTTTTGTGTGAAAAATCGAAGATTTCCTGATTTTGTAATGTAGTTTAAATTCCCTGATTTTTCCAGGATGGTCGGAACCCTATTAAATGAAATTGGTTAGAAAGGTGCTTAAAGACTTCTAGATGCAGCACCGTAGAATCTTCGAGGAATTTTAAGAAACCAGTAGTATATTAAAAATGGAACAACACTCTTAGAAGCAGCGCCACGATTTTCAAGACTAAAACGAGATCACGTGACCCACATCAGCCCATTGGAAGACGGAGAATCTGGAACGTGGACGCTGCGTTTAGAATATGGGCAACGAAACGAAACAGGCACCTTTAGAGAGGGGGAATTGAAATTTAGGTTTGGTTCAACTGATATGCCTCCTTTTTGGACAAAATTAGCTAGAATTTCAAGGGAAGTATTTTTGAGGAAAGTGAAACTTTTCAGTTTTGCACACTGGTTTATATTCCAATACAATTTCCCACCAATTTCTTTCAGAATATTAATTTTAAAAGTTTCTTCCCAAAATTCAAAGCTTATGGTGATCACCAAATGTTGGCGATCACCACCACACACTTGCTAATGCTATTGCACAGCTCGAAACATGGTCTTCCAACTGGCAATTGCCCCTTGCTGATTTCCAAATACTCGTCTTTCCACATTGGCAGCAAAATAAAGTTAATTAAGTGGTTCTCGGGAGCGCACGCATGGGTTTTTTCCCCCAGCGTACGAAACGTATTTTACGACATTGTCTAAAAATTAAAAAAACAAATCGTAAGGGTCGTTCTGAGGCATGTCATAACTAAAAAAAAAAGCATCTGAAAAATCACGAATAAAACTTAAAAAAAAAAACAGCGCCCGCTCGCGTCAGTTTTTTTTTAGTGCCATGCCCGAGAACCACGTAATTAATTTTTATCGGCCTTTTGTGACCTAAAAATGACCACGTATTGTATAATCACATTGTTAAATCTGCCAGACAGAGCGGCGATGATTAAGAGTTGTTTACTTTCTGGTCACCGTGGCCTTGTTTTAGTGTGGGCTTTCGCAGTTTTTGTTAGGTTTATGCCAGCCTTGCTTGGTCACCATATCTCACCAAAGATGTGGATCTGGTTGAATCCATACAACATGATTATGCTAAGTTTCTGCCAGGTATGCGACACAAATCCTAAACTGAGCGCATTAAACGTACAGAATCTCCTGAAATGTGTAGATTGAAAATTGATTTCTGCTTGACATACTCCTTGCTTCATGGCTTGGTTAACCTTCATAATAATGACAGTTTTTTTTTACCGTCAGGATATATGTGGCAGACCTAGGGGCCACCTCTGAAACTTGTTGTTGTGAAGCGGTTGAAATTGGACTGTCGAAAATACTCTTTTTTTATAGATTGTTTCATGTAAATAAAATTCAACATTATACAATTTACATTATAGGGTGTAATATATTCAAGTTTCACATTCTCTATTTAACTATAAACTGTATCGGCTTCTTTTAAACGGGGTTGATAAACTAAATTAATCATGTTAATAATATAACGTTGTCAAGACTGCAGATTAACTTATTGTTATTTATTTTATGTATGTATTGGTGGTGTTTTGCAGCTCACACAAGCTTCATGTAAACTTCGAGCAATATTTTTGTAAATAAAGAATTAGTATTATTATTATTAATTGCTGTTGTTATTATTATCATTGTTGTTATTATCATTACTATTATTATTATTGTTAAAGTGCCCTAACTTTAGCACCAGAAGAAGAATGTATAGTAAGCAACTCCAGAATTTTCAAGCCGCAAGCAAGGGTGAACACTGTGAATCCTTTTTCACTCATCGTGTGATTGACGATTGGAACTCTCTGCCCCAGAGTGTCGTGGACGCAATGTCGATCAACACTTTCAAAAACAGACTGGACAAAATCATTTAGCTCGAAACTTGTATTTTTATGACGGTTTTATTGAGAGGGAGCGTATAAGCTGAATGCTTCCTGCTCTCGATTTACATATCACATTTTAAAAATATCTCGTTCAGAAGTTTTCAAAAAAATAATTTGATGTATCATTTTCAACTTGGAGGATGTTTTACCCCTATCGGTTTTTGCTACAATATTTACTACTTTTTTAATTTCTTTTTATGCATATTTTTTTTAGCGAAACGTGGTGCGAAGCAGTGAAATGGAGAATTTCATCCGTGCTAGTGATTGTCTGCCTGTGCCACAATAATTTTTGAACCCATTGTCTTATTCTTTTCAAATTTTCCATACGTATTCTATGGCGTATTTGCGGATTTAAATTCGTACTAATAAAACTAACCAAGGCGTTTCAGGGACTTGATTTGATGTCAAAATCCCGAAAACCCCTTGCACAGTGTTGTTGATTTACGAACTTAAAACCACAAAAAGCAAACTCGGATGCATGTGGAAAATTTGAAACGAATAGGACCATGGCTTCAAAAATTATTGTGGCACAGACAGACAATCTATAGCAGCGGATGAAAAGCTCCTTATTAAAATTAATTAATCCTTTGGCTCCGACATTATTCATTTAATCATATTTATCGAAAACTATAATTAGTCACTTTTAGTTTAAAAAAAAAATAAAGACGAGGGTAATGTGCCAAGTCTGCTAGTTAATACGGTTAACCTTGGCGGCCTTTTCCTGGCTGATTAATGTCACTACTTTCAAGGGCCGACACTTTTTTAGAAACGGTTCTGTTGCACCAATTTTGATTTTGCGCAGGTTGCTTAAACAAGGAGCATAAGAGAGAATGTGTTAGAAACAGAGAAAATTGGACAGCAGTAAGACCCTGTGCCAATGCGTGAAGGATTGCAACGTCCTACTTGGCGAATTTTGTTCGAAAAAATATCCAATATGTAGGTAATTTTTTAAAGAGGGGCTAATTATCATGTGATGACAGCTTAGTCAGCAAATTGGTGTTGGTAACGGAGTATTGATCTACCCAATTCCTTCTATTTATGCAAGTTAGCCTCTCATGGTAAGTTAGGCTAATTTCGACAAGTTTGCGATGGATTGTTGGAGAAACAAAATTACAAATGAGGTGGTATATTCTTGTTTCAAATACTACAGCAGCATATTTATTAAAAATGGCCGCCACCAAGTTTTCTACGTGTGGTATCAAGCCTAACCCACGTACTGACCAAAAAATGTTCCCCAAAAGAAAGTAGTGATAACATGCCTTCCCCCCTCCCCCGCCCCAACGAAAACGTCGAATGAGCTGCTAAGTGGGCATTAGCAAAAATAAAATGCTGCCAAAAAAAAAAAACTACCAAGATAAGTGATATCAGAAACACAACCAACAAGGTAGAAAGAATCCGCCGAGTTTCAGCCAATCAAAATAGTGATATCAGAACAAAAATGGCTGCCACCAAGTTGTTTCATGGTGTACCACCCTAACCGAAAAGTGTTTCCCTTATTAGAAAGTATTGATATCACCCCCGCCAGTGAACTACCTTCAAGTTAATCCCACCGACGTTAAATGAAAAACTTGAACATTGCTACGGATTGTTGCAATGGTTAGGTTTTTCATTTAATCTTTGTGCTAATAGTCGGTGGGATTTACCACGTAGCAACTTGGTGGCAGCCATTTTTATTCTGATATCGCTACTTTCATTGTCTGAAACTTGCGGCTTCTTTCACCCTTGTGGTTTGTGTTTCTGATCATTCTTACTAAGTGAAAAAAAAGTCATTTTCTCGCGTCTAAACAAGCGATTCTGGGTTTGATTACCGCGAAATAGTTTTTACGTGGCTCCTCTGAATGGCGGCTGTTCTCTTGAACCGCCATCTGTCGAGCACGAACGTCACCAAACCGGTTGTGAACTACGTTGTGACAGACCCACCTACAGTAAAAAATCCCATATCAGCTTTCACTTCTACAATGCAAAAAAGCGACACAAATAGCGACGCGGCAAATTTGCCAAGTCGCGTCATCATTTGACAAAATTTGGAAACCTCGTTGGTTAGTTTGCAATTTCTACGCGTGTTGTAGAGATGGCAGCACCTAGCAATCGTCCTGTACCGTCAATTGTAGTAGCTTTATTTGGCTTGTTCTGTTACGGCGTTTATTGTAGGAAGCTCTGGTTGTGAGCGTGTGCATCCGAGACACCTGTTAAAATGGGGTTGCTTCCACTGTTTGGTCCAGGGTAGATGGTTTGGTCATAGGAGAAGAAAGTGTTGGAGTTCTCCTATGGTTTGGTAGCTGTGTGCATAAAACTCAAACTCGAAGGCTCGCCTTTCGACCTAAAATGGCAGCCCTTCAATTTGAAATACTTCTCCCTCTGTTTTGCAATAAGAAGTACTAGACAGTGCTAAGTATTAGAATTAAAATTAGAATTAGCGCTATTAGAATTTTTTACTATTAGTGGCATAAAATCAGAAAATCGTATTTGTTGTTAGTAAAACGGAAAAAAAAATATAACAGGAAAGCAAGAAGTTTTTTTTCTCCTGGCATCGCGCGCAGTTGGTACTAGTTAGCGCTACTGTAAATTAAAATTCATCCTTGACTCTTCATCCTAATCCAATCCTAACCAGCGACGTTTTTACGGGGGAGTGCGAGGGGGGCAGTTGGCATACCAGTCGGCAAAATTACGTAATTTTTGGTCATTCGGCAATTCAATAGGAAAAATTACATATTTTTTTTTCTAGATGGAAAATTATGTCGGTAAATTTTTGGTTTACAACCCTCCAACTTTTATCCTTCCTGACGTCTCTGATCCTAACATTGACAATACATGTTAACAGTCTGACCCAACCTAACCGTAAATTTAACAACATACGGTACCCCTGTTATTATACGTTACTTTGAGGTTAATTAAACCTTTCCAAATATATGACATTTCAGTTTCAAGTTGCGCTAACTTAATTTAACCATAGTGAAACCAAAGAGTGAAACTATTTGAGGTGTGGTTAATCACAGATAGTTTAGTTATATCCCTTACTGCTTACGGCGAAAGCCAACAACGCAAGATGACAACAAGATGCTAGGTTCAACCACGGGATTAGATTTCGGGAAAAAAAATCCTGTATTGTATGAAACGCGGATTCGTAGAAATTGGGCAGCGTTCTCTATGATGCTAATAAAATGGTTTGATTAAAAGTAAATAAATATAACCAATGGATATCTTCCACGACGTGTGAAGCTTTTGGGGTTCGTGCAGGCTCCTAACAGATGGGTGGTAGCCTACGTGGGTTCCAGATGTTTCCGCTTCGAATGAATGACCTTGTGCATTGTGATTGCGTGCAACGGAGGAATAGGCTTAGGCCTAACGAGCACGTGGTGGATCGCAATAAATTGTAAGCTATATTAGGAACGTAGCGTTTCGATGCAGAATAATCAATGAATAACTGAAAACACGAAAGGAAATTTTTGGAAAATGGGGCCCTCTTCTAATGTTTTGCAGCTCAGTAGGCTATTCGAGAAAGTAGCGCAAACGTTGTTTTTCCTTTAAATAGGCTATGGCTATTTATATTGGCCTGATTTGAAGAATGCTTACCCTATTTTATCATAGGGACACCAATTTATTTGCTAATCTGTAGATGACGCGGTATGAAATTGACTGTCGCACTACGAGTTAGGTAGAAGAAAATATTTCTTTTATGGTACCGTAGTCCTAAAATTTGATTAGTTTGTTATATCATTGATAATGATAACGGCATGGATATTCTGTAAATAAGGTACTACACTGGACGTGAATGAAGCCCACAAATACAGTAATTCTTTCAGCAGTGCAGAGAAATAGGATCACCCTGATGAAAACGCAGGGAATTTAAATTTCAATTACTCGCTACATGTGATGAGTCCGAATGCGTCTGATGTGTAGGTACATAGTCACACAAAATCCGCCTCAGACGGGTTTATTTTGGAAAGAAACCGATAGTCTTGTTTGACAATAACAAAAAACAACAATAAATAACAAAAAAGTCGGCCGCCGAAATTATTTCTTTCGTTGCATCCAAATCGGTAGTTTCCCCGAAAACGGACTGTGGCGTACACCTCACTTCGATTTTTCTCGACTAAACAGTTTCGTTTTGCAATAGCGCCATTCCTGGCCAATCCCGTTCCTCCAAAATCCGTGACGTCATACCACTTTAACGAATCAGATATCGCTACATCGACTCGCCCTATTTTACCGGACGTGACGTAACGGAACCAGAATAATAGATCGATCTTGTGGAAGCTTCTAGAAAGTGCTGGAAGCTTCCAACTCGCGAAAATTCGACTCCTGTATAAACGTGACGCACAAAGAAATCGCGCTCATTCTCTTTGCAGGCGAAGCGCGTGGGACACGTGTTGGTAAGACGCTCCTTACAAGAACAACAGAAAGCTCGCAAATTTCACTAAATTCAAGGTAAGTTCTTGTGGTTTTTTTGAATCATTGGGTGATTCTGCATGGATTTAACAGATCCTGATCATTTCCAGTATTTAAATTTAGTATTTTCTTGTATATATTTTAATTTTCAAGTAACATGGAAAAGTGCCGGCTGGCCGAAAAAAGGGAAGGCAATCTTAAATCTTTTTTTGATCGATTTGCTTATTTAAGGTATAAAAATTGGTGTGTAGTAAACTTAAGCCTACTGTTCTTTAGATACATATTTTTTTTTTTTTATTTATTTAAATTTTATTAGTTTTAGTTTCGTAGGCCTCATTCTTCTCCCCTATTTGGTTTTATCATGCATTGCACCCATACCGAACTGGGCGTGACAATTTGCGATAAGTAAATTTATACCTTGGACGAAGTTTACACCATTGCCTAAGCAAAATGGTGTAGGCCTAGTGGTTTACTGGCCGAGACTACATATAGACTTGCGTGTAAGTTGTGCGTTGCGGGAATCGGTGCTGGGAATTTGTTTAAAAATTGATTGATATAAAACGCGTGGTAACCATGGAGACGTTTCAATCCGGCTCTCTGCTCGGGGTGAAAAGTATTAGGCTGTGTCTCAGGTCCCGGTGAATTCGTTGAAAACTAGACCTTCAGCCTGTTAAAGTGGACCTAACCAGGGTACTTAAACTAATCAAACCTCACTACAACTAAAAGTTTTTTTTTTTTTAAAACTACGTTTTTTTTTTTAGTTTGCCGGGATCCACTCTCGCCGAACTCCGGTCCCGGCAACGCGTCCAAATTGGCTTGAAAACAGCCCAACCGGGACTAGAGACACTGCGAAAGTATTAAGTTGTCTTCTCGTTTTGCCTTGTGGGAGCACTCGCACGTTTTTTAAATTTTTTTAATTTA
>JAHWFP010260415.1:0-21147 GCA_023313725.1 Lithobius niger
GATCGGTGATGATTGTTAACCAAAGGGTTAGTAGTTTGACATAAAATATTCTATTTTCAGGTTCTGCAATGGGCATTCCAGACGGTGGCGATGCTGAAAAGGGTAAGAAGATCTTCGTTCAGCGCTGCACTCAGTGCCACACGATAGATGCAGGAGGAAAACACAAAACTGGTCCTAACCTTCATGGAATTATAGGACGCAAAACTGGCCAAGCGGCTGGATTTTCCTACACTGATGCCAATAAGAACAAAGGTACACCAATTTGGGATTGGGGAGGGGAGTATGATCATTCTGCTATTAGGCTGTTAATCTTATTTAGAGTTGGGCGGTTCTGGTTTCCGGTTTTTTTAATAACCGTACACGTTTTCGGTTTTATGATTTCTTTTAAATTACGAATTTTATGTACCACATTTTCAATAAGAACCAACTAATTAGTAATTAAAATTTTGTTATAGTTTTTATTCATAGATCGTAGCGAGTTTCATGCACAATGCAGTGGATTTAGACTAAGCGCATCGCATTGTTTATTTAGACAGCCGAATGACCTTCGTATGACCGCGTCTCGCCTCCTTGTGATTGACGGCTCCGGACTAAATACTTTGTAGGCCCTTAATACTTAGTAGACCCTGTGGGAAAAAAAATCGAATTGTCTTTCAGTATTATGTAAGCATCTTGCGCAAAACGAAATAAAAAATTGTTGACATAAATTATAAAACCGAAATCGAAATACTGCAATACCTAGGTTTTCTTTTTGGAAAGAACCGATACCGAACCGAAAAAATGAATACCGCCCAACACTAATCTTATTAAAAGCTGTGATTTGAACGAAGACACCACTGTAATGGGTGTACTAACGTCTCATTAAAGGTGCTTGGGTAAATAGTGAGGTGAGAAGACTTAAGAGAAGCCACACTGGAGTCGAGTTAAATGTAGGCACACATCCAATGAATCGTGCCGGTTTATTAACTTTACTTTATACTGCACCTGGCGGTATATCAGGAGTGCTGTTATCTAAAAATGTCGAAGCTACTATCTTGAAAGTTCTAACACATTACAATTGCACAAAAAGCACAATTTCACACTTCAGTATCTTGCAAATTTTTTATGTCCTTTTGCTGTAGATGTTAAAATGGCCGACTATCTTTATCAGGCAATCTATTACGCCACTACACAACCACGTCAAGTCATCTCAAGTGTTATTTAAATCTGGCAGTTGGCTACGGCCATGGCCCACTGTATTCGCTCGGCCTCTCCACTTCTCGTGCAGTGCATTGTTGAATTTGCCACGCAGCTAATATATCCAGGCATCTCAAACCCAAAGTTCTAATTTTTGCTGCGCGACAAATTCGACAATGTACTGCTAGAGAAGTGGAGGAGAGACCAAGTGAATACAGCGGGCCATGACCGTAGCCAACTGCCAGATTTAAATAACACTTAAGATGACTTGACGTGGTTGTGTAGTAGATTGCCTGATGAAGATAGTCGGCCTTTTTTAACATCTACAGGAAAAAGACTGGAAAATTTGCAAAATATTGAAGTGTCAAATATCTTTGAACTAGTAAAAAAGGATCGCTGTCTATAATGAGACTACAACACTAAGTAAAGTTGTCCAGTTGAAAGGACAACCCTTGCTCCTTTAAGATGATTGTACATAAATTGGTAACAAAGATCACCTAAAGGCAATGTCGAATGCTGTGGTGGTAGCTATAACGGGTACTGTTGACTGGACTATTAAGTAATTTGCGTACGTAATACGTATAAAAGGTTGGGAAGATTGCATAGAAATCCTGATTAAAAGCTGGCCTTTTACAACTATTAAACCAGATTGGCCTCTCGTGTATTTCTGTGGTTGTGTGTCCGCCACAAGGGTAGAGTAAACGATAGTCTACGCAATGCAACACGCCCCACGTGCTCTAGCTTAATTTTAGTTAGTTATTTTTCAATCATGAGTTAAGCAGCAAACAACTCTACAAACTAATGGATACCAGAAAGCCTATCCTTTGCCAAATAGTTTACGATGTACATAACGGGAAATTTTGGTCCTGAAAAATATTATGCATCCTTGTATATTTTATAGGTCTTCAAGCTTTTTGTGTCAAAAGACACGTGGTCAAGTTAAATAAAATGCCTGGTTGCCTGGTGCTTCAATTTGCAACCTTGCACGTAAACCAAACAATTTTGGCGTGTCTTAATTGCCTGTTAGTGTCGCTACATCTAGGGTTGTGTAGTTCTCATCATGGGGCACACCATTTAGTACTGAAGGATGCCACATCCGTTTTGCTTCCTTAAGTAATATTTCATGCTTTTCCCGATTACTGTTACCTACAATTTTTTTCCCCCAGAGCTTATTTTGTACAAATTTTTTGTAGGCATTACCTGGAACAAGGACACCCTGTTCGAGTACTTGGAGAATCCCAAGAAGTACATCCCTGGTACGAAGATGGTTTTTGCTGGTCTGAAGAAAGCAAATGAAAGGGCAGATTTGATTGCATACATTGAAAGAGAATCCAAGAGCTAGACATTTAATTGATGGTTCTATTGTTTGTCAACAGCAGGTCTGTTTTAACAATCATTTACAAAGTAGTGTACATTGGTGACTCGAGAACATAGTTCAGACATTTTACTGCAGAAAACCGTTTGGTTGATCTAGACTGTTAGTCGTAAATTATTGGGAGGGCAAAGAAAGCTGCCAAATTGTTCAGTGTAAAGGAAATTTGCCGCAAAGCTCCAAAATGGATGTGGCAGAATTGAGCACTTGGATGTAGTCTTGTATTACGATTGTATTACAATGTAATAAATTTTGTTTCTGTTGAAATGTGCAATTCCTAGTTTTCCAAGACAATTAGCGTTCAAAATATTTTTGCTGAGGAGATCGAAGATAAACTTCTTGTAAGGCTATAAAAGAAAACACCTTGCTAAGTAAGCAGGCTAATTTTTTTCTAAGCTTTTATAGAAAATTATAAAATGAATACCAACAAATGGTAGGAGTAACAGATGATCGATAGATGGACTCCTACTAGTTCTTGGGTAGGTGTGAGCGTAATGCTCAGAATTGTTAGGTAGTGTTAGTCAATGCAAGGGGGGGGGGGGGGGCAACTTAGCAGGCTGCCATCTTGGAAGATGGTGCCCGGTAAACTGTTATGGGTTTATCTCCAATCGAACAGTAACGCCAATCGTAAAACTCCGACCAGCAAAAATATTCGGAGTAACGTTTTCAGCACAAGTGTGTCTCATCAGTTACGCCGAAAAATCAAAATTATTTACATACCTGTTGCGGACAGTGCAATTAAGATGCAGGTACGTGAAAGCGCTTAAAATTTGAAAAATCTCGTTTCGAGGCCTTGAAAAGTCGTTGCATTGTCATGTTTAGAAAGTTTTCAATTTGCCGGCACGAAAATATCCACTACCTGTAAATTCTTGCATTCAGTTCTGGATGCTGTTACCCTGGAGGAATTGAAACTCTTTAGATCCAGCTCTGCAGACCCTACATAAATGTGTGTTGCGGCGTTTGCCAACCATTTTTTCCTCCAGCTACCAACCAGATAATATCGCTGTTACCCGCTCACCTTTCCTTCGCCGAAAGAAGATCCTTTGCCCGCATGAAAACCCTTCTGGTGCCAGGACTCCAGCCTTTGTTGATACTTTGCGAAAGATCCCTTGTTGACTCATTGATTGATCCTTCGCAACAATGAAGATTCTTCCTCTGCATCCTTCGCAGAAAGATCATCAGCCTAACTGGACTTCTCTCGACATGTCTCGGCTGCCTCTATGGACTCGACGGTAAACCAATGAACACCGTCCCCACCAACCTGCCCTCTGCCCGAAGACCTCAGAATCGGGACTCAACCATTTCTGTTGCTACCATTATTTCCTTCGTCCTCGGCTGCACTGGAACTTTCCACGGCATCCCCACCCATGTGGTCAATGCCGTCCTCACTGCCTAGGAGACAACACTAGACTGGAAAATGATTGAACTCAAATCAAGCGTGTCTGATCGTTACTTTTCATCCTTTGCGAAATAGCCCTCGATTTCTTCAGTCAACCTTTAGGCTCGCCTTCTTATCTCTCATTGGGACCCTGCCTCCTCTGGACCTGATCCTTCGTTTTTGGCCCTCCCATACCATCCTTTGCCCGAAAGACTGGTTCCTTCGTCATCTCGCAGTCATCGGTATTTGACTGGTTTCACCTGTCCTGTACCTGTTCCGCCTTCCTCGGTACTCTACGGTTTCCTCGCCGGTGATCCTTCGTGAAAGTTTTCACTCCATTGGTCATTGTTTTACGCCCCATTGGCTCACGCTGTTCTGTGGTTCTTCTGTCATCTTCCTTTCTGTCGACTCAGATTTTTCTGGTGCTCTGTCCTCTTCCTTGCAGTTCACGGTGTTCGAACCCCATGCCGGGGATCTTTCGCGAAAGATCCTTCATATTCTTCCTTTGCGAAAGATTTCTTTCTCGACCCCTCTCGGCAACACGTTTCATCGACCGGATTCCTACCGGTCATTTTCAATCTGTCACATCTTAGATCATCAGTTCGCTCCTCCACCGACTTAAGCCTCACTTCACAGCTTTTCGGGCCCCGCCTGCTCCTGCCCCTGCCCTTTTTCTCTTCTCGGCTGGCACGTCGAACCTCGGGGTTCTTACTTTGCTTTCTTACTTAAACTGAGCCTTCCGTTTTCAACGGCAAGTAGAACGGAAGGCTCAGTTTAAGTAAGAAAGCCATCGGCACATTGTTTTCCTCAACTCTGACAACCCCTGATAGACAGCCCAAAGTGTCTACCTGAAACTCTTCACATTCTATTCTAGGAGGGGAACTGTTTTTCACCCTTTCACCTGCACCTTGTAACCATATGTGTGGCTTCAGGAACGTGCATAGGCCCCCGAGAGGGCAGGCGAAGCTTTTTTCTGGGTCTTTTTTTTTTTGCTGTTTTAAATAGGACTTTAGTGTCTCTTTTTTGCGTTTCTTAGGCTCTTTTACACCAGCGCTCCACCGAAAAAAGGGAACTTTTTTCAGAAAAAAAAGCACTTTCCAATGAGGGCAGGGGCTCACCTTCTTATCTCTCATTGGGACCCTGCCTCCTCTGGACCTGATCCTTCGTTTTTGGCCCTCCCATACCATCCTTTGCCCGAAAGACTGGTTCCTTCGTCATCTCGCAGTCATCGGTATTTGACTGGTTTCACCTGTCCTGTACCTGTTCCGCCTTCCTCGGTACTCTACGGTTTCCTCGCCGGTGATCCTTCGTGAAAGTTTTCACTCCATTGGTCATTGTTTTACGCCCCATTGGCTCACGCTGTTCTGTGGTTCTTCTGTCATCTTCCTTTCTGTCGACTCAGATTTTTCTGGTGCTCTGTCCTCTTCCTTGCAGTTCACGGTGTTCGAACCCCATGCCTTGATTGATATTCAGATTTTTCTAGAATGCTGGAATTCTTGTAATCTATCGACAAAATTCACAGCTACACCTCGCAAGCGTCGTCGACACCTACTGGTGTGGCCTTCCCGGTAATTTGCACTGCATTTGCAATCAACACCGTTTTTTTTTTCCCCTCCCAGTTTGCCTCGGAGCTCTTTTCCCTTGGTCGTCCTTCCTCCTGTTCATGATCCAACTTTTCAATGTGTGAATAATTTTTTACATGCCACTCTGATAACACATTTTGACATCACAAACCTCGTTTTTACTGTCACTGTTCCATCTATCCGTATGTCATCCACTCTCATTTTAATTTCAAAATAAAATAAGTACAATTCGAAAAGTAAACTTATGTACAAAACATAAATTAATAAGGGAAGAAAAATAAAATATGTATTTAAAAATGTATATGAAGACAAACCCGCAAAAATCCATGAGGTCCTAAAGAACTCCACTCGTACAAAAAATAATACAAATAAAAATACGAACAAAAATAAAACAAATTGCACTTTGAAACGATAAACACCACAACGGCAAGCATCACGCACACAGCAGAAAACCAGACCACATCCTGCTGATGTATTCGTCGAGGGATGCCGTAGCAGGAATGGTGTTAAGAATCGATGCGGCATTCCCTCGCTGAACAGCAACACTGATCCTTTAGATCAAATAGGCCGTGGCCCGTTTCTCCCCACTCGCGTTGGTAATCAAGCGGCTAATGGCGTTAATCACCGAGACCCAAGCGTCTCGATGGCAACAGGGCAAAATACAAATCGGTTGCACAGGTACTCATACCTTGCCCTGTTCCTAGCTTCGGCAGCAGAAGCTCGATGCCTCAGCAGACGTAGCATTTTAAGTAGGAAGGGGCCAAACAGTCCGTACAGGTGAAGTCCCATACAAGCTGACGTCCAACAGCCCACGGAATCAAGGAGATGCCATTTTCACGGTCCAGACCCAAGGGTTCAAGCTGAGAAGGTATCCCAGCAGAGACAAGGGCCCGCTTGATAAGATCATAACGCTTGATAACGGAAAAATGGCGAGATCAACGGCTTGCACTCATCTTGCAGCTGAGGCAGTGTGTGCCTGATGTGACGACAAGAGCTTCACAAGGACACACGTGTGGTTAGCAGATCAGGCAACCCAGATGTCGACTGCTCTTCTTTTTGTCCATGAACGACCGACGTTCTCTTGACCACTGAACTATATAAAAAGAAAAAAAGATAAATCTCTTGCCTTTTCAGATGGCCCCCACTATTGCTGGCTTCGTCTCCACCTTGACTTTGGCTCAAGCCCATCTCCCCGCTTCTGGTGAATCGATCCCTCCCTCGCCTTCGGCGTTCATGTGTCTTCATCCCATCCTCTGGGGGTTTTCCCCACCACCAGCAATCTCCCGCTCTCTCGTTTGTCGTCTTGTCTGTCATGATTCGTAAACGACGTGGTGGGATGTCTGGATCTTCGATTCTAATTCATGGATGGGATCCGTCAAAGGTTCACGCACCTGACCACAGTTGTGTTACGTCAGAAAAGCTACGATCCCCACATGGCTTGCCAGTCGCACAGAAATGTAACTTTGACCTGAACCCGTGCACAATTTGTTAAGGCATATCACTGAAAGACCGGCCACTTATTTGTGAAAAGAACAAAGCAAAGATTCGCTCCATCCAAAGGCAAAACAGGAAAGCGAAAATCCAATCCCAACCTAACCTGCTAACCCCTTCAGGTAAGTCTGTTTCAAAGCAGTTTCGCAGACGCCAACTTGTTCATCTTCGGCATCTTCATGTGCAACTTGTTAGTCTTTCGCATTCTCATCAGCCGCCACTGCATCACTATCTCAGGCTGCCCCACCGGTGTCATCTTCAATGCTACCTCCGCCACCGGCCGTTTCTCTACCTACGTCTTCCCTTCCCTCAACTTCAGCATCAAAACCAACTACCTCGGGTTCCACATCCCACTCTGAACTTTTACCTTCGTTACAACCGTCAATCCCGCCGGTTGCGTCGCCAGGGAAGATGGAAAGCTCCCTTAGCTTCTTCAACAAAACCCGAATCTTCGAAGCGTGAACTGCCATCCGCCGACGGCTCATTCAGTCTGGGTCTGTACTGCGCTCTAAAAGAACAACCTGCAGCTTTCCTCAAAAGGACTGAAATGACTCGGTCAGAACACGGCCCCCATCGCCAGTTGTTTTCGCAAGCCGGCAAGTCAACTCACAAATGCTAAGAAAGCCATCGCAGCAATGAAGCTAAACATCTAAAAATCAACTGCATGTAATAAAACTTCATCGTCTGCACATGAGAAAGTTGTCTCCCTTACCTCGCTCTGGTGCACTAGGCCGAAAACCTGTGTTCACAGCTAGGGCATCCAATCCCCGGGATCTCGACTCTTTTTCAGTCCTTAATATCCTTAATTAAAGATAACCTTAAAGGGCAATTACATCCATTTTGACATGCATGTTTTACTTTTGGATCACTTAAACAATAACTAAATGCAAGAATTGCGGTAGGAATACGTCTACGTCCGATACAACAGTTTAATTACTGTATCACCAAAACACATTGGTTTGCTGGAACGCGTAGAAATTAATGCCGACGGATGGTACTTATCGATGATGCTTATGAGATAACTCTGTTGGCTGTGAGTAGCTCAAGCGTCTGATGGCCTTAGCTGGCCACTACTGTCAAGGCCGTCATGGCTATCTCAATTGGCTGCGAGTCGAAATCGATAAGCACCGTCTGTGGGCATTAATTTCTGTGCGTTCCAGCTAAACAATGGCTGTCTCCGTATTGTGTTTTAATGATGCAGTAATTAAATTGTATCGGACGTACGTAACGAATTCCTACCGCAATTCTTGCGTTTTGTTATTGTGCAAGTGATCCAAAAGTAAAACATGCATGTTAAAATGGATGTAATTAATTGCCCTTTAATTAAAACTTTCGCTCCCACACTTTCGGATCATTCCCTCATTGGTTGACAAGCAGAACATCTTGAGGATGAGCACTGGTGTCAAGCAAATCCGTGTGCTTAGCCTGCAGGGGCTCACAACATACTAATTCATGAGGCTGGCCCACTTTCCAATCCAAATTTGACCGAATCGTCCTTTTGCAAACGTTATCATCTGCTATGGTTGCTTGAGCTCTCTGTTAACTCTCACGGATACCCTTCGTTAAACAATATCAAGTCTTCCGGAGTCGCTTCCCACATTAACAAACATGCTTTTTTCAAGTTCTTCAAACACTTTCCTGCCGTGCTCAATTCTATCCACCACTACAGTATTATTGCCTTGTCAGCTTTGCATATAACAATATCAGGGTCTCATTCTCAACACCTCGGAGCTATCACTCACTTCAATGACAAATTCACTAATTTTTTTAATTTCTGTTGCTTCTCAATTCGCTGCAGCTTAGACCTTACTTCCGTACTCCACACGTCTGTCTAGCAATCTGTGCATGTCTGCTGCAAAATTAGCCTATCATGTCAGCCTCTCCATTTGGAAGTTGCTGTGTAAAATTCAAATCCAACTGCAGTATACTGCAGCAAGTCGCATGTTCCTGAAAGCAAGAATCTGAGCTTGCCACAAGGGGTTGCAACAGTTTAAAACAAATGCGTTGATGCTTGGTGATTGTTTGAACGAGATTCTGAGTGGCGTAGAATCCTCCCAGCCCGGATGTCGTCGGAAATTTGATGCTCGCTCGCCTAAAATCTATCGTTGGGCATCTGCCCTCGATCCCACCGTTCCTTCCCGCACGACACCCATTGACGCCACTCCTGTCGCATCGCCTCTCGTTTTTTCCACAGGCAAGCGCCGCCGATCCTCGCCCCTTTGGACTTACCGTCGCCTCGGCAAGACTTCTGACTTCTGTTGTTCCGTAACGCATCCTCCTTGACGTCAACCCTTCGTCCCGCACCATTCTGGCCATCGGCGGTGTCGCACGAGACATCGTAGACGGCGCCGCCCGCCGCTTGCGGACTACCCGAACTCAGCCTTTTTCTACTCTTCGGTAATAAAGCCCGCTCCCTGGACTGGGCCGTATCCTCCTCTCGGCACGAAGGCCACCGGCGCGTCGCTTCCCTCCGCCGGCCTATGCATCCTGACACTAACCGGAAAACACGTTGCCATCACGCCACTCGCCTTCAACGCCGCAACGAAGGCTTCTCCTGGACTGTGCGCCCCTTCGTTGCGACACGGAACCTTCAACACCACGCCTTGGCTGTGGATACAGCTTCCCGAACCCCTCGATACCAACACTCTCCGTTCCTGTCCCTGATTATCCACGGGACTTACGTAGCCATCAGGGCCCACCTCGCTGGCCCCATTCTTCCGACATTCCAACGTCTAGCCACCACCCTCCTACCTTCGCACCGGCCATCGCTTCACGGATCACGCACCAGCCTACGCATTTACCGCCCTTGCTCCTTCTGCCTTTGTCTTCCCTCTGCTGCGCTCACCCTACTACCGGAAGTTCGCATCTCCACATCAAAGCTCCCTTCGCTTACTGTCGTTTCCGGTAACCCGTTCCCGCCCTTTTCTTTTTCTTTCCGCACGTCGCAAACTCGGCTGGATAGCATCCTCTGTACCCTGCATCTTCCAAGATTATGGTTAGGATGAAGCAGGCCCAAACTGTTCCTGGTAAAGACTCCTGCCTGGGAAGACTCCCCTGGTTGAAGATCCTGGATCATGCTCCTGCCCGGGTCTCCGGAATCCGGCACGCCGTGACCCCCATCACACGGTGTGCCAATTCCATCGCAAATGCGATTACTTTCATTTGCCTTGCCCTTCGTGTGTTGCCATACCCCTGGCTGAATGGCGTGTCATTGCGGCATCTCACCAGGCCTCTGCACTCCGCAAACGCCAAAGAAACCAGAGGAACTATCTTCTCAAAAAGATCAAGGAAGACCAAAAATCCAACCCCTCCCCAAGTGCTTCCCCACATCTGGATTCGTCACCTTTACTAACATCCGTATTGACTAAGAACACTCTTCTCTCCATTCCCCCAATGCCCGGAAAATCTCATACGACACCTCTCGATTCCCCGGCTAATGTTGCCTCCTGGCTTAAAAACCCCATCGACCATTCGTCTGCAGCACCTTCTACCACCACATCCGAGGGTAACCCCTCCCCCCAAGAATCGTCTATGAAGCAATCTGAGCCAATTCCATCCTTTTCTCCGGGACTCGATACCCCATCCTCACCCCTCAGGGATGCTCCCTGCACAATCAACTCACCAATCGACATCGATCCGGTCAACCCCATGACACCTTGTTCCTCTCGGAAGCCATCCGAACTAAGGGAATCTACCACCACCGACCCACTAGACGTTACAGAAAGTGAACCCGCCATTTAAAGTTCCCCCCCCCCCCTTGTGCGCAGGACACTTCCCCTAAAGTCGACCACGTCAAATTTTTCACCACAATGAAGCACAACCTTCACCTTAACTGTGGGGCCAAACTCCAGTTCATCAAAAATTATGAAAAAATTAAACCCCACCTGGATTCTGTCCAAGACCATATCGACCAACTTTCAACCCAAGTAACCTCTCTAAAGGCCGAAAATTTACGTCTTCTTCACTCTTCGGCCCTGGATTCCCTGGATTCCCAACGTGCCACCCGTCAATCCTCCCCACTCGGGCCGTTGCGAGCCTCTCAACTTTGCCCCGTGGGTCCTGGTTGGGATCTCCTTGGGGAAAAGCAACAAGCCGTCCTACAAACAACCCAATCGGCTCCGACACCCCGTATTGGACCTCCGCCCATCGGACCCCAGACTGCCGATCTCTTCTTTCCCTTCAAGGCCCGTTGTCGCAACCCCCCACTACGGGCCCCTCAAAAACTCGTGCCTCATCCTCCATCTCGGATTTCGACTCTTTGGACCTCTCCCTCCACATCAACCTTTCTGAAGCGTGGGACTCTTTAACGACCAACATTTCGGACCTTCCAATGCACTCTTTCTCACTTTGGCAGTTCGACGACGGCGACTCCTTTACGCCCATGCACCCCCTCATGACCCAAATTTCCAACCATAAGACTTCGGATCTACCCTGCGACCTCTGCCGTCACAAGGCCAAGGGGTGCCATTTTGGGATCCACAACACCTCAGCCTGATCATTATCATCCGTCTCGGCCTTGGGTCCCTCATCACTTGAAAATCCTTCAAAAAAAAAAATCGTAACTTTCGACTTCCCCAAGGCCGCTCCCAAATTTTGTAACTTTCAGAACCAAAAAAAAAAAAAAAAGAACTTTCTTTCTGCATCAACCCTCTGTGCTTCCCTTCACTATTTTGAATTTGTGCCCCATGATCATACCTACAACCCACTCTTCAGCCATCTCCAAAAAAAAAAAAAAAAAAAAACAAGAAGAGGGAAGAAATTCCAAGATCTACTCTGCTGGCAACCCAGGGTCGAATCCAGGAATGTCACCACCAATTGGACAGGTAACACGTTTATCCCTTTTCTTACTCACATGTGTTCCTTTTTATTCCTCAAAAAAAAAAAAAAATCTTAAACCACTGGGAGAGGAAATTGTCTCGCTTTGGCTCCGGAAACAACCTCTATCAAACTGTTTCCAAACGAGACCCCAACGCCAGCCTCAGCACCCCAGGGTACTCAGCCAAAAGGTGCCCGCCACCTAATTTGACGAGGTCAGCCTGTCAATGCTAAAATTGACAGGTATTGTACTTTGCAGCATAAAGAAAGAACATTTTGCCGTCCCCCAGCCAGGCCAGCTAAAAATGGTTTCTTTTGCTGAAAATACAATACCTTCAGGCCCACCCTGCCTCCCCTCAGGTGTCACCTTTTGATGTAACTTGCGACAAAGAGATGGCAAACCCACTGGGGTTTCCATTATTATAGGGAGGATAGCTCACGTGCGATCCGGTGGCTGAGGCGGCCGTCGTGAACTCAAATCTCAAGGCAAGGACAGCATCGTCGAGACAACAATGCGAAAATTGACAGGTATTGTACTTTTCAGCAACAGAAACCATTTTTAGCCGGCCTGGCTGGGGGCCGGCAAAATGTTCTTTTTCCGCCCTGCCTGTGTGCGAGGGTCTCGGCAACTGACTCAGTTGCCTCCGTTTGGTGGCTTCTCCTCCCGCAAGACCAGCACGCTGCCCATGCATGGGTTTTGGGGCCTGACAAGAGAGTTCTGCGGCACCAAGCCACGACTGATGCCTTCAACCTTAGCTTTGCAGAGGTTTATTGTTTGTATGGCGGAGACTCGCTCTGCTGAAATGAGTTTACTGTTTCATTCCCACTGAACTGATGGCAGCTCTTGCTAAGTGTAAGAGCTGCAGTGCTGTAGGGATTGATAGTGTGTCGCACCACGCTCTTGGTGAGCTACTTGCCTTCTCTGAGTTTGCTTGAGGGTGCGTGTGTTCCTCCCTCTTGGCTCTTCACGATATTGGTCCCTGTGTACGAGCAAGGTGAGCCACGGTCGAATCTAGTCAACTATCGACCTATTGCACTGCTATTGTGTGTCCTCCCCTCGAGTCGCCACCATAACACAGAGGAAAAGAAGATGGCAGTTTTTGCCGTTTTATACGAGGGAAGCGGGCTTACTAGCTGGCTACTTTTAGACAATTTAATCTCTAGGGGAAAATGCATTTGAGAACAATAATGCTAAATTTACAGGTAATGTAAATTTTCATTTATAGCATTAGAAACATAATTTATATCCCTAGAATACCTACCCAATTACCTTCCTGCTTTTTTTCCTACCTAACTTAAGTAGATGAAGGCTTTTTTCTGGAAGTGCATCCACACGTGATGTCATTGCTAGTGTATTGGGTGAAGAGGATTTTGTTTTATGTCAGTATAATTGGGTAGGTATTCTGAGGATTACACAAAACATTTTCCATTCAGCCTGGAAAATGGAAAATTACTGTTTTGAGAAGGATATAAAAACAATTATTCTTTGTTATTAGCCTGAAGTGACCTGAAAACCCAGCAAAATTGTGCAGTAGCAGACATATTTCCTGAGGGAATAAATGAAAATGCTGTGAAACTAATTCATTTATTCAACAAAAAAAACATTTTCCATCATTGTTCATTCTTCTTAAATCATTTTATGTCCAGTGTTACTTTAATATTGATGGCAGCAAGCTCACAAACTAAATATTTGAACACATACGGCAGATGGATGAGTTCAATAGTGTCATTAGTTTCACACACAGAACATTTCCATTGTCTTCCTGCTTCTCTTGCTGTAGACTCCTTGGATACTTGACGTATTGGAGAAACAAGGCTTCCACATTTTAGACACACATACTCCTGTAATCAGAATTGGAATGATTTTATAAGCCTGTGGAATCCCAAACAAACAGCTATAGATATGCATCACTGCAATACGGGCACGCAACCCTGGATGTCCCTTGTTTTTTTCCCAGACCCGGGAGTGTGTCATAGTTCCAATTTTTCAGAAGTACTAAAAATTCCTATGAAATTAAAAGCAAATGATTAACACAACCCTATACTAGGAGTTTAGCGGTAACTGGTTGTAGACTAACCCGTGAATGCACTAAATTCTATACACAGTTTTATTTTACTGATTCTTATTTAAAATTATCCACACAAGTATTCTTGAAAAAACAATTAATTCATAATGCTTCATGGCTGTTTCATTTTAAAACAACTTGATAAACATAAATTTGTCCTCCAACTCTGAACTTTATTTCACCCAAATGAGGATCACTTATTGCCATTCCCAACCTGTAGTTATTCCAAAAGAATTGAGCATAGGATAACCAGGTGTCAGTGAGTTCTGCCAGCAATAACTTGTGTATAATTGTTTGTTAGGAATAAACAATTATACAATACAAATAAATCTACATAATAATAACTCCAAATTAACAAACAAACAAACAACAAATTAATATTACTCATATATTCGGCTAGTTATATTACTCCTAAGTATAAATACAAGCATTAATAAGCACAAAGCTTCATCGGGTAGGGTGAGAGCTGTCCACCACATTAACGTAAAATGTGTAGGAATAACAGAATAACAAACAATTATATAATACAAATAAATCTACATAATAGTTCTGGATTCCGGCCAAGCGATTAGAAAAGAGCTAAGAAAAAAATAAAACCGCTGGACAATCACTTTAATCGCTTTTCATTGTTTTCGTGCACTGCGATGTCTTTGCTACAGTGCCTAACAATAATTCATGGTGCACGCGCTAAGAATTGAAAACTATCGTCAAACTGTTGACGGGTAAAATGAAAAAAAATCCATGTTTCAGCTAAATGTGTATAGTTTTAAATCAAACTAAGCTACTTTGGAAATTGGCAGTTGGAAACGATGCGATGGCTTATTTATTTCGCAGATGAAGGCTTTCAGAGCTGAGCTCCGGGCAAACGGCTCCCGGCTGTGTTGTGTTTGGGAACTATGCTTCAAAATGCCAATTTTTAAAACGGGTGCATCCAGTGATTTGAGCCGTGGGATGTGCTGATTGAGCGCCATTTAATCCAGTGAGCGCCGTTCGTGCGTTTTGTCAGCCAGTGTGCGCTCCTACTGGGTGATTTGCTAATCTGATCTCAATAAGATTTAAAATGAAATTTAAAGGTTTAAACTTATTAGATTTAAGAGAACAAGCATCTTTCCTTGTTAGGTCATTCAGTTTTACTTTTATTTTTATGTCTGCATTTCATCCTTGAATGCAATCACGTAAATAATGTAACAACATTGTGTCCTCCATCTCACCAGTGCTCACCAGTGCACTCGCTCACCAGTTCGCTTGCTTAGCTGACCATTCTTGCACAAAGTGTTTGCAGTCATCTCTCTTTCTGCTTCCACTCCAGGCCGGAGGAAAGGATCGTTCACGACAAAATGCAAAGGCTTATACACTATTATTTATTTATTTTCTTTATTGACAAACTTCATTTTATAACTTCATTTTATCACGTACAGTACACTTAGAAAATGCAAGGCCATTTCAAGGCTTAAGACAACAAAAATTTCCTCTTTCAATCCCCGAGTTTTGGTTTTTCAAATTTAAGACTTTTCAATGAATTCAAGGCCATGCACAAACCCTAAGGATGTTTTACTAACTTACTGCACATTGGAGAAAAAACAAAACTATATTGTACGACACTTCATAATACGTATTTGCCCTGGCTTTGACTTTGTGGTCAGTATACACCTAGAAAAGTTCACTTGGATATCTTTAATTTTACAGAAAGTTGTGGGTGGGTAGTTGTGTTAACCAATATTAATTCATGTGCTACTAGCAAGTTGGAGCTCTAACAGTAGCTTGGAATTATTGCTTTCTCTCCATACACTGCATTCAGAGAGAAACTAAGTCATCTAGGTCACTTCTTTCATTCTTACTGGCACAGTTCCAAAAAAAAAAAGAACTAAAGAAAAGTCATCACTGGGTCAGAAATAAACTTTAATACCCTTATGGAAAAAAAAAAAAAACCCGGTGGCCGCCCGCCCCCCTCACCCCACCATAAAAATTAGTTTTTACTTATCCCAAAATACTTAGCAGTAAATTTTACAATTTACATTTAGAAAAGCCTTCAGTACCAAACACTCATTTAATAATAAAATAAGGACCATACATTAGTGCTCCCGCTGGGCAGCGTGTAGTCACCACTAGGTGTGCTACCTACTTTCCCGCTCACATTTCGTTGGAACAATCCGACCGAGTTGGACGGGTTTGACCAAAGGAAGGCAGGTGGGTCCTTATAGGTAAATATTTTAGGGTAAGTAAAACATCAATTTACCAGGGCCACCTGGTAGAAATTAGTTTTTATTGCCTAACCGAAAATATATATCTGAAATTTGTAGCATTCCTTCCTCCGTGCTGGCTCTCCCTAGAGAAAACTTTGTTGGCTTCCCTGCCTAGCTTGGTAGCTTAACAAACTACGCATGCGCCACACACAGCCCTATGTAAGCGTGGTTTGACCTTTCTTGCCTCAGGCTATTACTGTGGTTGCCCTGAGGGGCGGTAGGGCGGGTAAAGGTAATGTATGTTTTCGATTAGGCAATAAAAACCAATTTCAACCAGGTGGCCCTGGTAAATCATTGATCTTTCTAGTTGCCGGCACGAAAATATTTACTACCTGTAAATTGTGTGCATTCAGTTCCTGAATGTTCCTTTCTCCCTTGAGGTTTTTTCTCTATCCCGATCTGACCGGCTGCGCAACCCCACTGCACACGCGCGATAGTCTTTCTATAAAAGCTTTCAGCCCGGTCGGCCGCCATCTCTTTTCCTCAAGCTCTTGTTCAAGATGGTGGCTCCTCCTCTCTCCCTTCGCCGTCAGAAGGCATTCGCCGGACTCTTCGTTTGAAGATCCTTTACCCTGATGATGTTCTTTCGTTTGAAGACTGTTCGCCCCGTAGAACGACCTACAGCATGATGAAAGCCTTGGTTTGAAGACCCTTCAACCTGAAGGACGACTTTGAACTATAAGAAGCCCTTTTCGAACACCCTTCGCCCTGATGGACGACTTTCAACTTGAAGCAACCTTCGTTGCCGACCCTTCACCCCGAAGGACGACCTTCATCTATAAGAAGCCTTCGTTTAACGACCCTTCGCCCTGAAGGACGGCCTACATCTATAAGAAGCCTTTGTTTGAAGACCCTGCATCCCGCAGGACGACCTTCATCCATTAGAAGCCTTCATTTGAAGACCCTTCACCCCGAAGGGCAACCTTCATCTATAAGAAGCCTACGTTTGAAGACCCTTCATCCCGAAGGACACCCTTCAACCATACGAAGCCTTCGTTCGTACACCCTTCGCCCCGAAGGACCACTTTCAACAAGAATGAGCCTTCGTTGTTAACCCTTCGCCCGCACGAAGATCCTTCGCCGAGGCGTTCTGTGGGACCTTTGTTCGACACATCGTGGCTCGACAATGGGACCCATCAACATCACGAAGATCCATCACCTCTCCTATGCGGATGACGACTCTCTTCGCCTTCGCCTCCGTCATAGGCTCATTTCAAAGTACCACCCTTCGTTGCCAATTTTCAGGCCTCTGTTCACCAACTCTTTACACTTTGGCCGTCCCTCACCATCTGTACTGCACCCCTCCATGATGTTCGTCCTCATCACCATCTTTTGCAGCTCTGCCAACCCACGCCTATCACGGCCTGTTGTCCCTTGCCATTCATCACCGCTGCTTCTTTGGCACTACTGCCCCTCGTCGACAATCATGACAGCTCCTTTGGACCTTTGTCCATCACTGCCTGCTGTCCCTCTCCGATACTCATCACAGCTTCTTCAGACCCATACCCTTCGCAGCTGCTAAACAATCAATGCAGCTCTTTCGGACCTTCATCCTTTACAACTGCAATCCCTCGTTCGGACCTTCGTTCTTCGCCGCCTGCGTCCCTCACTGACGCTCATTCACCCTTCGGATCTGCGGTCCCTCACCGACACTTATCACAGCTCCTTCGGACCTTTGTCCTTCACTGCCTGCTGTCCCTCTCCGATACTCATCACAGCTCCTTTAGACCTCTATTCTTCACAGCTGCGTCCATTGCCTACAACCGCTGCAGCTCCCAGTCCCTCACCAACCATCATCGCAGCTCCTTCGGACCTTTGTCCTTCGACGACTGCTGTCCCTCACAGACTATCATCGCTGCTCCTTCGAACCTTCGTCCCCCGCTACCTGCTGTCCCTCGCCGACATGCATCGTAGCTCCTCCGGACCTTCCACCTTCACAGCAGCTGTCCCGCGTAACATTCATCACAGCCCTTTCGGAACTGCGTCCTTCGCTGCTAACTGTCCCTGCCGACTATCATTGCAGCTCCTTCGGACCTTCGTCCTTCCGTGACCGTTGTCCCTGTCTAACGCATATCTCAGCAGTCTCGGACCTTCAATTTTTCCACCTGCGACACCTGTTCCTCGCCGACCTTTGTCGCAGCTCTTCGGACCTGTGCCCTTTCTGGTCAACGGCCCTTCGCCAGCAAGAATCACTGCCTGATCAACTCCGGCGGACCTGCGTTCCCCTCGTCCAACACCAACCAGAATCACATCACTGCCAGCTGTGCCTCATTCCCGCTGTTGCAACTAAACAAACCTTCATCCGTCACCAACTACTGAGCCACACCAACCATCGTGACAACTCTTCCATATTTTCACATCTTTCGACCTACTGTTCCTCACCAGCAAAGTTGAACTCTTTGAGTCCAGCATCTCTGTTCGCCTTCACTCATTGCAACATCTTTGCCGTCCACAGCCTCCCGATCCATGTTGTCAAATCCGACTGAAGCTCCCGTCGTTTGACACCACTTCGTCATTTTGCTGTCATTCATTCACCTGCAACTGTCTGTTCATTCATTTCATCTCGGAACTCAAGCAACTATTGTTTCACAGCCCATCTTCAGCACCAACCCTTACCTTAAGAAGCCTTCAAGCTCTCGCCTGATGGTAGCTTCGCTTCCCTCTTCACTGATGAACTTTCCTTCACCCGAAGATCGTTCGCTCACATTGTCCATCCTTCACTGCGAAAGAAGCTCCTTCACCGTCCGTCCATCGATCATATCAAGTAGAGATGGAAAATAAGACTCCAGAAGACCAGTGAGTGCATGACAGCCAAGGGTCGGCAAGGGCGAGCAGTGCCTTGCGAACGAATGGCAGGTTGAGAAAAGATGCAGTCGCTTATTGGCAATATGTCTGTACGCAAACCTGGCCATTGCGTCCAGGAGAAATATGTGTCAGTTTGACAGATTAGTCTTGTATGAAGCTGATCGCGGATCAGGTGATGGAGACATGTACTTGGAAACCCCCAAGCAAATGTAATGACGAAACTTGATACAACCGCATGAAGAGGTTATGAGGAACTAGCGCTCCGGTTGCTGAGGTGAGAACGGGCGAAGGAAGCCTTGAGCGTGCTAGCCGAAAAACAGGGTCGTTAGGACTCGTAGTGAAACTGATAATGCGACCGGGAACTGAGGGTGTACCTTATAGTAAAATGAACGTGAGGTAGAGAAGTCCAGAGGATGGTTGTACGGTAATGTCGGTCGGAAAACTTAGTCATAGGGTTGTAAAAGATACAGCGTAGCCCCGTGGCATACGATGGGTTGCATGATAGAATCTGCAGCTGGAGTGAAATGGTCAAACGTCATCAAGTCATGTCGTGCCCCGAGTAGTACAGGACCGTATGGGAAAAATGCTTCAGGAGCATCCAGGGAGAGGTGACAATGATGCAGTCAGCGTCCACACGTTATCATTTCAAGGTCTCCCATATACTGCAACGGAAGGTGAATATTTTCGTAAAGCGGATTTACGTAGTCGAACTTCAACTTTTTTTATTTTAAGTTATGAAAACCTAATAAGATTGTCCCAAGTATATTTTTGTGAAATAATTTACACTGTAATTATTATGTCTGCAATTTTTTATACCCGTAGATCGCTTAGTTATTTTACTAAGATTTATTTTACCGAGGCAAGCAACTGTTTACGGCTACAATGTTTTGGTTGTGTTGCAACCGGTATCCGGCTCAATATAATTGCCGGATCCGGATATATCCGGACTCTGTCGATCCCTAATAGCAAGCAACATTTTGGAGCGCAGTTCAAAACTCTTCCAACTCCCTCATTATTGCATGCAGGGGTGACATCGATGGCTGGGGCCGTGGTTTGGGTGGAACTGTCGCTGCAGGTTTGTTCAAGTTTGGAAAGTGATGCAAAATTTGGATGAAGCAAGATCTCACTTCGTTAAGGCAGCGTGCACTTGACCATGTGCAGAGAGTGGCAGTGCTGCAGGAGGCCGAGGAGTTGAACACTCTTCTGTGTTATTAACGTGGCTTCTTTGTTTTGTCCCTATTGTTTATTCTGTTCCCTTTTTTTTTATATAATTGTTGTGCAGTTGATAATTTACTTTTTCGTATTTTTTCTCCTCATTTACATGTACCTCGTTGCAATAAATAATAAAGATGGAGTATTCAGCAGTGCTGCGTAAGTATAACGTGACAAGTCCAGCTTTAGATGCAATGTGAAACAGCCAATTCAAAAAGAATTAGACAACTGGTTGGCAGTACAGTTTCTATGCGCATTCATAACGTTTTTAACCAATAAACCTTCAATGAATAATGAGTATTAGCATGGCCGGCAGGCAGAGCTTATTAGAGTTCGTTTGCGCACGATAATTAAAAAAAACTGGATGGGCCGCGGCAAGGCCCCAGAATGCAATACTGCAACATGTAACAATGGGGCAACAATAGGCGAGGCTCACAAGATTGGATTGTAGCTTACTCGAACAAGATCCAACAGTAACATTGTTGTGGTTAGCTTCTTTTTGTATGCCACATCCCCAATAAATGCTTTTGTTGTAGTCGAGAACCAAAATTAAATGGTCTTGGTTTTCACTTAAAGCTTTCAGTTTTAAACCATCAAAATTGGGCGGTCGACATGACCGAATTAGTTATTTACTTCTTCGATGCAGGCTTCAGGAAGGTAGTTGAATTGTTTCCGCGATTGTTACCGTTTATACTGTATTTGCTTGCAACAATGCAGAATCAATTACCCATCAGCTGATACATGCTATCTCTAGAAACACGCTAGTGTGTTACCATCAAATAACAGACGTAGGATAAAGCTTGGGCAGAACCTGAGCAGAAATATGCATTTCTAATGTTCTGGTTTTTCGTAAACAAAATTGGGTGGATAGTGGACATAACACGCGTATGATAGACCAGACCGTAGTAATTACAATAAAACGGAAATGAAAAAAGCCAACAAATTAACTGAACAAAAACGGCTTTGCCATTCAGAAAAAAAGCATTAGGATCGCATCCCCATACTC
>JAHWFP010260421.1:0-13584 GCA_023313725.1 Lithobius niger
GGGGGGGGGGGGGGGGGGGGCTGTAACTAAAGACTGGTGCATTTCCGGACCCATGTTTATAGGACTTTTTCTTCTTATCTTTGATCACACAGCGGACCCTCAAAATATTTGACACCAATTTCCGAACACCCTGTACAAGTCATGTAAAAAATTCAATCATCAGCACTTTAAAGTGATAAAATCCAACAAGAGAGGTAAAAAACTTACAATCCTCACCACTAGATGGCATCAGCTTTCGGTTGCAGCCATCAGTGCATGACGTATATAATATATACGTAATCGGGCCGTGGGTAGATCATGACGTATATATCCGTCATTGTGCCCTGGAAAGATGCTAGCCATCTTGGATTTTCGAGTGTGTTGGTAAAATTGAGGTATTTGTTATAAAATAATTCACTACAATGAATTTGTCATGTAAAGTTCCATTATTTAGTTGATTATCTTATGAAATAATGTGGATTTAGTTAGAATAAAGACCTATTTTACTGTGACGTATATATGCGTCACTGGGCTGTGGTAAGATCATCTTTAAAATAGCCCCAATGACGTATATATACGTCACAATGTTTGAAGATATTTTTGTAATAGTCTTCACTTGTTGATAATGTCTACATTAAAAATAAACACCAAAACGTGCAATCGTATTGTCCACAACCCTTGGGCTGTGGGTAGAGATTGGAAAAAATGCCCTCGGTAGCCAAGGTGTTAAAAGACACTTGTAGAATGTTACAACGTAAAAGCCGAAAAGTGTACAAATATACATAAAAAGCCAAATTTACCGGGTGAGGCCGGTAAATTTTGCATTCTTCCCCGAATAATGCTTTCTCTCTCTTACGGTCTTTTATCGTCCAAAACCAGCCAGCTACGCTACCCCAGCTGTGCATGCGACATGCGCACCCCTCCTATAAAAGTATTTAGGCGAGACGGCCTGCCATCTTTTTTTCTCTCGATATGTCATGGTGGTGACTTAAGAGGGGAGGTAGGGTGGGTAGTACAGCTAGTGTATATTTCCGTTTTAGGCAATAGAAACTAATTTTGACCGACCTCATCCGGTAAATTTGGCTTTCTATATGCCGTTTTGAAAATATCCACTACCTGTAAATTTACATAGTAAATGGCCTCATCGTAAATGGCGGCGGGCACCACATGACAGGTTACCCTAGGGTTGCGAACTGGCACCCGAAAAAAGTTTCGAAAATTTTGCGCTTTATTTATTGAAGAACAGAATCAGAATATTCGTTTACTTGCTTCCATCATCAATGATGGTCTTCGTTTGTTTGTTGTGCTTAAGGGGATTGGACGACACATCTGGCGGTAACGATGGAAGCCAGACGGTGTAGTCAGTTTTCCTGTATTGTTAAGTCCCTGAAGAAGTGGCATGTGACGATAGAGGTCGTCTCCAGGATGTTGCATGGATGATCTTCCGGATGTAAGTATGGCTGTGGAAAGGTCCAGTTTACAGTTCATGAACAGTGACTTAAGATGTTGCTGTCAACGCAGTTGATCTTGAGATCTTCGTAAGCCGTAAAATAAAAGGTTTTGATTCAGGTGGCGATTCCACAGTGGCAGATGAAAGGAAGGAAGAGCTGGATACGGCCCTTGAGGCTTTCGATGTTTTTGGTCCATTAGCTGTAGCAGCGTAAAGCCCATTTTTGGACAAAGCTGTTCAGGTCCATCACCAATAGTGATAAGAGAGCGCTGGTACGGTAATTGGTTTTGAATGTTCAGAGGGTCTTTGGGTCTTAGTCCGAAAGTCTGAATTTGGTCAGACATGAAAGAAGAAGCAAAAAGCCGGGTCATTGGATGGAGCATGGATTTTGATGTATCATGGGCAAGCAGCAAACTATGTCGGGAAACCAGTCATACGGGTGAGGAGACCGAGGTGACATGACTGGATTGGTTCATGACGAGTTTTCATCAGAAATTCTGAAAACAACTGAAAGGTCCAGGACTTGAGATGTGCACATCGGCGAACAATGGAGTTTCCCGAGTGTTGAATGTATGTTCGCAGATGAATTTCATGGTGTCCGTTCCTCTGAATGCGAGTTGCTGCAAAAGGAGCATATGTGCTGACATTCCGACAGTCCAGGATTTGAAACGGCAAGACGGCGGTCATCTGGGTCAAGCAAAGGTTGAAAATTATCAATGTCAATGGTGGAGCTGGCGAGACTGAGTTCATCTTTCTTCCTTGAAAGTGTGGTTTGGTAGTAGTGATGTCTGCTTGGACTAGGATTGTATGTCCTGCTGCTTGGTGGTGTAAATAAGAAAGGCATTGAGTTCCAACACGTTTATGTGAATCATGCAGTGAAGGGCTGAAATCCAGATGATTCGTGATGAAGATGTGGGTGCCCCATCCTTCTCAGGGTGTGACAGTCAGCAGGTGAAGGCCTAGGCATTGGTGCGAGGGAAGAGACAGACATGGTGAGATCCAGGTGTCTAACGACCGTGGGAGGCTTTTAAGTTGGAAGCAATCGTCTATTGGTTTAATGATATGATTTTGTGGCCACAGGGTTCTCTAGATGTTGATGTGATGGAGGTGAAACAGGCGAGTCATCCACCTGCCAAATGTCACAAGACTTGCTGTGGTGTCCATTTCCCGAAGAGGGAGTTGAGGTCAAAGGAGGGAGGGGAATGAAGGAATGAAATGAACAAACATCTCATCCATTCAATGCGTGCACTCTTCCGTTCATCGTAAGTGGCTTTTACATTAATCGTGCACACACGTGTCATTTATGGTGGTGGGCACCACATGACGGGTTGCCCCAGGTTACGAGCTAGCACCCACAAACAGTTTCGCAAATGTCGCACTTTGTTGAAGGAGGAGGAGGCGGTCGGTCCGTTGGTATGGAGACGAGTGTCTTGCTTCCGTCTTCGTGGATGGATTTGGTTAGTGAAGGGGTAGGACAACACCTCCGGTTGCAAATCAGAGTCCCAGAAGATGTAGCCTGTTTCATGTCTCGTATTCATGAAGAAGTGGCTTGTGAAAATGGAATGACTTTATAAGAAATTGATAAGATTTCTAGGTTGATACAAGTTGCGGAACGAGGTGGACTTGAAGGAGCTTCAGCTTCAAAGCGCACCGGGCCGGAGGGGGGGGGGGGGCCAGATTGCACATTTGGAAGTGACAAACAGTCCTTGATGGAGTCGACCTGGTGTCCTCAAAGAGGTTCAGATGGCTGGCTGGTGCTGAAGAGTTTTAGATGGTTAGCAGAGAAGGATGATTGACAGGATGAATTGTTGACCAGGTTGGTGAAGAACAGCCGGCATTCGGCTGGTGATTGGTGTTTTGTAGGTTGTCGGCGACGGTGTTGGCGACAGGTGTCGTATTGATGATATGAGACTCTCTGTTGCGTAGTCCTGGTGAGACCATGATGTCTGGAACTGCCGTAGGAGGGCTTGTCAGTCGGGACAGTAGTCTCGAAGCGGAGATTTAAGTTGGGTTCCTTGAAGTAAAAATCAGTCGGCGGTCAGGAAGAGAGCGACGGATTGACTGGGGCTCAGGATCCGCTGCAGGACGGCTAGTAGGAGAGATAAAGGGGTCGAGCTGTTGTTAGATAAGGGGTTGTGAGGCGCCAATGAGAATCCATGGTGAGGGGTTATCCACGTCTGCTGGTAAGTGGCCGCTGCGTAGGTCGCGTCTCCTAGCCAGGTACTGCATGGCGACAAAGGTCCAGCTGTAGCATGTGCTCCATTGGTGCTCTCCTCCTGTCCCGTAGGGGTAACACCAATGCTGCTGTGTTTCAATACTCACGTGCTCCAGTGAATTTGTGTTGTTGGGTTAAGAGCCATGATGAAAGACTTCTTGCGGAGAAGGCTTTGGATGGACCCAGAAGCAGACCTTGCTGTCACTGTTGATTGGTTTTTTTAATTTAATAACTTTCCAGCGCTTCCCTTAATGGTCAGGCAATTCCACTAATGAGGTCTTGAAGAGATGTTCGAAGCAAGGTGCGTTGAAATGTCTTTCGGTAAAAGTTAGGAGGAGCTTCTTCCGGTGAAGAGCTTGAGGCTTCTTTCAAGTCAAAAGCTTTAAACTTCTTTTGGTTGAAGGTTTGAGGCTTCTTTCAGTTGAAAGCTTGAAGCTCTATTGGTGGAGAGTGAGGGACTTCATTTGATCATATGAAAACTGAAGCCATGCTGAGGTGCCGGTAGAGGCGGTGGTGGGGATTTGGCCAAAATTAGTCAACAGCGGCAATCTTCTGTCTGCGGCGTGCGTCACGTGACGCATTGATTCCACTACAGGGCCAAAGGAGAATCTTTCGGCGATGGCTTGAAGAAGCATCTTTCGGTCGAAAACTAGAGGCTTCTTTCGGTCGAAAACTTGCGAAAGCTCGAGGCTTCTGTTCGGTCAAAAGCTTGCAAAAGCTCAAGGCTTTTTTCAGTCGAAAGCTCTTTCAGTCGAAAGCAAGAGGCTTCTTTCGGTCGAAAGCTTGAGGAAGCATCTTTCAGTTGAAAGCTTGATACTTCTTTCGGTTGAAAGCTTGATGCTTTTTTTCGGTTAAAAGCTTGACGTTTCTTTCGGTGAAAGCTTGAGAAGCACGGAAAAGTCAATAGCAGGTTGACAATGAACAGCAACTTCATGGTAACAAAAATTTACGATTGAGGCGATGGTTGGCTGCCCGTGAGGACAGACAAAGACGGTGTGATGAAATTTCGGTCCATAGTGACAGGAGAGCGTAAATCAGAGAGAGATCAGTCAGAGTTGCCAGCATATTTCGGAGAAAGCTGCAGATAATGATGACGGGCGAGGGACAGCCGCCCGTGACGGGGGGGGGGGATTGAGGCTTAATGGCGCGTCGACAACTTGGTCATTAGCGCCAACCTCAGTCACAGTGCAGTGCCCGTGACGGGTGGGGATCAATAGAGCTGTCAATGAAGAAAGGTGAAGGACAGAAGGCGGCGAATATCAAAGGCAAGAAGAGCTGCTACTGTGGCTGAGAGGGTAACTTTTGTATTTAGGCTACATAAGTGACCGGGTGACTAGGCTTTTTATTTTTATTTCATAATTCAAAAGAACACCTTTAGGGAATTTTTGTTCAAAATACAGTTTTTGATGTTTTAAACAGCCAAAAATCTGTAACAAAAAAAGATATATATAAAGCGGCTTAAGACCCAAAGGTTGGAAGCTCAACCTAATTTGTCTTGCATTTTGCTCCGAAATGCTTCAGACGTAAAACAATAACTCGAACTCGTTATCACAAAGTTGCAATAAACATTTTTCACCAGGAGGGTTTTGGGTCACCAGCAAGGGGCCCGAGAAGTAACAATTTTTATTTCACCCTAAAATCTGCTAATTTCTGTGTAGACCTATTTACATATCGCTGGGTATAAGTCAGTGTTACAATTAGACCCATGCGCCGCTACGCCGCTGCTGATGATTTTCCTAAAATACCGCAGGCCGCTGCTTATAAAAAAAAATAATATGGGCAGTGGGCAGACTGCAGCTGCCGTTCCCTGTGTGAGAAAGTGGTGAACGGCCGCAGAAAATAATCGCGGTCAAATTTTTTTTTCTTTTTACCGTTAAGTCGCGATCATTTACGTACAACATGATACGGGTTCAACCTAGCGTTAACACAATGCCCTTCTTATTTAGTTATAAATTTAGTTAGTTAGATCGTCCTTCTCCAAAATCTACCATAATTCACAATTAAAACAAATTCCCAACCTCAAAATCAGTCGTTACTACACGATTAGAGGAGAGAGCGAGCTGAAATGGCAATGAAAGCGACTGTCCAGGCAAGGATAGAGTGATCGAACAAACTTCCGGAAAATGGTAGCGCGAACTAGGGGAAATTCCTCTTGATCAACGAACTCTTGTTAATCAGTGTCGTATACAACTGCAAAATAAAATGTGACACTGTAAACTACTGTTAGCATTTTTTAAATTCAAATACACATTTAGGCTATGTGATGTTTCAACAAAAAAGTCATTTTCCGATGATTTGATGAGAACTTGTGCGAAAATTCATAGTTTACTTGCTATTTGGCTTCCTACAGTAAATTTTTTATTCTCTTTAATCAAAGCTCGTTTTTTACACTTCTGATCAAAGTATTTACTTACTAACAAAGAAGTCGCGGTATTTTTTAGATGTTGAGTATCCCAGATAAAACATGTGTTCTACAAACTGAAGTTATCAAAAGTTTCACATTTGAGGAAGTGTCTGCGTTTATTAAGGTATTCCCAAGTGTTGAATCCAACAACAAAAATGTCGTGCAGACTCTATGGTTCGAGTTTCAGTAATTTAATGAACAGTCATTTAACCAAGTTGATGATGCTAGAAATCGTGGTCTGCTAAACATAAACAATTTAAAAGTCAACAAAATGTTTTGTGTTCGGGAAGTTTCTATTTTCACTCTTCAAAAGTTAGAGCAAGGTTTTTAGTGACTGTGATGCTTTGCCATGCTTCAAACGAAAAATATAAATAAAAAACTGTCACTTGCAAGGGCTTGATTCATTGAAAAATTAACCTTGCAGAAAAATGTTTAGGTGATAAAACAGCGTCGCAGAAAGCTGTGAAACGTTATAACACTGGACTGCCGTTATATCTTAGGTAGCTTTGCATTTCAATTCAAAATTTCGTAGTTTAGTTTTTTAACGATCTTTTCACGATCAAGAAACCGAAAGAAAAAAAAAGCATAAGAAAGATCCATGAAATGGCAAAACACTAAAACAAACAAACGCAGCTGAAGCACTTTCGTCAGTGTGCTACTTATTTTTCTTATTCATGCGATGCGATTGGAGGTATGAATGTTTTAGGCTTTCATGCTACAGATCTGCCATGATTAGGAGGACTCACCTCGGTTTGTTATATACAAGGACGGAATTTTTCCGCGATAAAAATTTATTTTCCGCGACGCGATCCGCGATGGGCAAAATGCAAAATTACATGATAAAATGTGCTAATTCGACGAGTGGGTGCAGCAGTGAAGCAGCTAGAAGCCGGCAGTAAAGTCACAACGCATGTGCGTGAAAACGAAACCGCACGTATCAGATACGAAACCACTAGATCGCTCCTGTCAATGTTCCTTTCACGCATATCTGAACGGGTGTTTAAAAAAAAATTCCTAAATCACTAATTTTTTTTATTGATTACTGCTGATAAACCTTAAATACACCTGAAATTAAGCAGAATCTCACGAAATGTGGCATTTTCCACTGCACACCTAAAATTCCAAGTCACAAAATGAAACCTAGACTCTGTAACCAACGTTTTACTCTTAGACAGAATGTGTTATTGAACGTTTTTGGAAAGTTGATAATTTTCCGTGATCGTGGAATCGTGTTAAAACTCCGTCCTTGGTTATATAACACGCCAGCTACGAGTATTCCTGCCGATCAAGGTTTTTTTCGCCAGGGGCTTGACAGGCACAGCCAAACGATATTCTGTTGCCACAAAAAATGTAAAATAATAGAGAAAAGTAATAAAATTCTGTTATACTTCACAGTTGACCCTAAATTATATAATTCGTTAGATGTGTCATACTTTTAATAAAAGAAAACTAGGACAGTTGATCTTTAAAGATTTGTTCTTATACCCCCCACCCCCCTAGTTTACTGCCCCTTCCTCCTTTACAATTTAAATGTTTAAAAAGCATTTTATTGTCGTAGCATTTTCAACTAACTCGGCCCACGAAAAAATCTACGAGACGCCGCCATACGCCGAATTTAATCCACAACGCGGCTGCTGGTAAATAATTTACGGCATGCCAGGGTATGCCGCCACTGTCTATAGCTTTTAAGAGATTCACCGCCGCCGCTCTTAAACAAGCGGCGCACAGGTCAAGTAACAATGCACAACTGTAAACATACGCTAGCCTAATACCTTTAAAAAACAATTTTTTTTTATATGCCTAGGCCTAAAACTACAGACGTTTATTATATTTTGCAATGCACAGTCACCTCCCCCCCTCCATCCCCCAGAAGCAGAATATTTTCAGCCGGTCTGCGACAAGCTTTTTGCAAACTAAAAACGGTCTGCGGGTGGTAAGAAAGGTGTGAAGATGGAATTTTGCATTGAGCAAAATTTTGAGTTAGGCCCATTTGGGTTCATGAACAAGTTTCTTGCGAGAACTTTTTTCTAGACCTTTGTAGATTGTTTTTGCTAAACAACTTGAGAACGACCACACCTATCGTTATGACAATAGCACCATTCGAAAGCTCTCGAAAAAACGGTTAAAATGGTGTATTTGAACGCCAGAATCAGTCAATTTTTGGCGAAATTATCGCAAAAGGAAGACTAAGAACGAAAAAAGTGCAGGATAAATCGTACTGCAACACTGCCAGCTGTACTGCGATGTAGCGTCGCTCCGATACGGCTACAGGGCCCCACCCCCTACAAATTATTTCATTAAACTCCGGATATAAAACACAAATTTATACCCCTTAGAATTCGAAATGGAGTTGGCTTTACGGGCAAAGTGGCGAGTGCTACTGGATTGAGAATCGAGAGGGTTGATTCCATAAGTGTGTACACGTTTTTCTCCTTCAATGACATATTGGAGTGGTATAGTGAACTTTAAAAACACATACCTCAAAAATTAAATACCGTAAATTGTGTATTAGCCTACTAAATGCCCACATGAAGCTAAAGCACCACCCCCCCCCCCCAAAAGGGTTCTAGGGTCAAAATTGTGAAATAATGTAGTTATAGCCCATAGCATTGTTATTTTGCTGCAAAATTACTAAATGCTTCATACATATCCTCTTAGCCTAAATCATGGTTTTTCTGCTGCAAAATTAACTAAACAGAATTTCATACATTTTCAGAACCTTTTATCCAACATGATTCATGAACGGGAACATTTTTAATGCCATTTTTCAGAAGCACGTGTTGGTCACTACACTTCCAGGACACAATATTAGTGGTCATTATCTCCAGGAAGGCGATGATGAGCAATCATTCACTCTTGTGCTAACAATATGGCCCCACCTGTATGGGTGTTGCTAGAAATTAAGTTTTAAATGTGAATTATGTTCAATCTTGAGAAGTGATGATGTAATAAACGAAATTTGTAAATGAATGAAAATAAAGGCATTTAGGCAGGCTAGCGAAATGATCTGGAAGCAGTTCACTAGACGGAATCTAGGAACGTGCCGATTATCGGATTGATATCGGTATTGCCAGTTATCGGAGGCAATTCCGATATATCGGTACCGCCGATGTATACCTCCGATGTGCCGATATGCTGTATTGTATCACATATAAGCCGCACTTCTTTAGATGTATATGAAAACGACGATAACTTCGCTAAATATTAGGCGATTTTAACGTTCAAATACACTATTTTAACCCTTTTTCGCCAGCTTTCCAATGGTGCAAACCAGAAATCATTAGCTACAACCGTTCTGAAGTTATATATAAAAAAACCATTTAACGTACATTTGTCAACAAACGTGGCTTGCAAATAGATAAGAAAAACTGCTGCTTGCTGGTATTTTAGAACTAATATCATAATAAAGTGCTCGTCTGTTGATATTAATTAATATTAACATTTTCACATCTTTGCAATTGTGCAGAAAATGTATGGCTGCATGTACTTTTTTTGTGGGTTAAGGTCTGGGAAAAATAGCTGCAGGGAAAAAAGCTTTGTAGTACAATTTTTTTAATTTTCTTTAATATTTTTATGAGTTTACATTAAATACAAGTTTTTTTTCTTGCAGTACATCGGCAGCAGAAACTGTATCACACTTTCATTTTTTGCAAAATAATCATTAGTGCTGTGTCGGTTTCATTTTTTACGAATCGGTTCGGTTTCAGTTTTTTTTTTTACAAAGCCAGCCTCGGTTTCGGGTTTGGTTTTTCCCCCCCCCCCCCCCCCCCAAAAAAAAAGCTACTATATTCATTCAGCAGCATTATCCAGTAGACCAGTATTTGGTCTTGAAAGATTGAAAAAAATTAGGCTACAAGATTAACAGATCATTTAATTACTACAATCTTTCACTTCGGGAAAATTATTTATTGAATATGGGTGAATAGATCGAAGGAAGGAAGGAACAGGTTACTTGACTAGCTGCTGCCAATATATTTGAAAAAAAATTCTTAATGTTTGCTTCTTCATTAAGTTTTTAATACGACAGAAGAGGACCAGTGGCTTACCTGTGCCATATCGAAAGTTTCATTAAAATGTAATGCATGACGCTTTACTTAATTTTTAAGTTGTGATGCAGCAAAACAAGTTTTTCTGCATGCTCGGGGGTTTAGTGAATTACGCCGTTCAGAAATTGTCTCACCAGCTTGTGAAAAAAGTCGTTCGCTTGGTACAGAAGTAGCAGGAATTGCAAGGTATTGCATGGCTATTTTTGCAATGTTAGGGAATTTCGGTCGGTTATCACGCCACCAGTGAAAGGGTGATTCCGTGTCGATTTCAGTTCCAGGTTCCAGCAAGTAAGTTGCCCGTTCCTGTTTCATCTGAAGGCTCTGCTGCTCAGGAGTCAAAGTGCTTTGACGTTTCTTTTGTGCTTTAGCTTTGTGTTTGTTATGTATGGTAATCACCGATGTACTAGCAGCTTCAGGTTGTGGTTCTGTGTTGGTCGGAGGAATTTCTGTGACTGCAGGGAGGTTGCTGTTTTGCTAACCATCATTTGCAGCAATCGTTCTTTGGCAGAATTCTTTGATGTGTCGTCGTCAAATACTATATCTTCCATTCTGGGGTCAAGTAGTGCTGCGAGGGAAAACAGCTCATTTCTCTCGTAATCCCCCCAGCGATCTTTAATTAGCTGTTGGTATTTGTCGCACAAAATGTCCGTGTTACCTGGGTTTTTCTTTAGTACGTCGACAAGACCATTCAATAACTGGATTACCATAGATATGGTCGGGTACTGGCTTCCACTTAGTGCCCTCGTCATCTCTTCAAATGGTGCGGGCACTTTCACTATTTTAGACGCACGTCGTCATTCATACGCACTTAGGTTGTTTACTTTCTCAATTGATGACAACACAGTTGATACTGCTTCTTGCTGATCAACTAGTCTTTTCAACATATAATATGTCGAGTTCCACCTTGTTTGAACATCCTGTTTGAGCTGATGTTCTGGCAAGTTTAGTCTTTTCTGGATTTCTCTCAGTTTTATTTTGAATTTGCTACTTCTGTTAAAGTGTCCACAAATTGCTCTAGATTTCGTTAGGATTCTTTGAAATCCTTCGCAAGACTTAAGCCCATCATTTACTACAAGTTGTAGTGTATGTGCCACACAATCAACTGCTTTAACACCATTAGTTTCTAATAAATTCATGGCTAGTCCAAAGTTGCTGCCATTGTCTGTCACACAGTAAATAGGAATAGTGCCAGTCAGAAAAATATTGTGAGACTCTTAAAATTTTTGTTAAGGAGTCACAAATATTGACACCAGTATGGTCAACAGTGATGGGCTTGACTGCCAGGCAAATGTGTTGTGCACTGAACTCCTCGTTAATAAAATGAGCAGTTACTCCAAGGTACGCATCGTTTGCAGTAGATGTCCACATATCGGTAGTAATTGCTATACTTCGCACTTGCTGTACTTTTGATTTAATATCTAACAGTTGTTCTTCGTAAATATGGTTTATTCATTTACTATCGTGCGCCTGGTAGGCATTGTAAATTTTGGCTGAATTCCTTGTGCGAATTCGCGAAATCCTTCATCCTCTGCTATTACGTACGGCTGAATATCTTTACAAACCATTCTAGCAAGCAATCGCAGAGCATTCTTCGATTCTTGACTGTAAACACCCCACTTCCGACCGCAATTTGTCCAACTTTGCTGCAGTGTAAGTTGTACCAGAACTTTAACCAGAAGCGTACACACAACGTTTGTGAAAAAAACTCAACAATCCTACTTACCATAAATACCTTTAGCTATTTTATTTGGTGCTTAATAATACAAACGTTGCCACAGTGTTGTTCAACTGAACGTTCACGAATGAGACGAAATACCTCCCGCTCATCGTTGTGGCAGTCACCATTTCCTAATTACGGTCTGCATTTCCGACAAAGACGTCGATCATTTTGTTTACAATATTATTTTATTTATAAAAGACAACGATTGCTGTTTATCGTTAAACATCCCTTCAAATACAAACACGTATTTGTGATATTTATGCAAAGTTGCAGTTTAACTTCTTCACATCTGCTTTAACAAAAAAAAAAAACCGAAACAAACCGGTTCTTAAAAAACGCCCGATTCGGTTTCGGTTGTTTAGCAAAAACCGAAACAGCACTAATAATCATTATTTAGTGTTATATTCCGTTTTAACAGTATCGGTACATCGACAAAAAAGCTACATCGGCACATCCCTAACGGAATCCAGATCACGCACATGAATGATTGAATGGTAACTTACTAATGCACAAGAGTTCCCAATTGTGAATGGCTCTGATGTTACGGAAGATTTGTGGACTAGAAATTAGCAAGGCTGCATCGATACCAATACGGCAAATATCGGTATTGGTGCAGCCTTACTAATTTCTAACCACAAATCTTCTGTATTGGTATCGGCAATTTTCACTGCAATATCAATAACTCTTGAACTATCTGAGATTACTACTTTGCGGTTTGCGGCATTATGCTCAAGAAATCACGGAATATTTTCCTAGCTATCTTTTAATTGTAGATTACGATTTAAAAAAAAAATAATTATTGGACTTTTGTTGAAGAAAACTACACTATTAGCGAAAACCGGCAATCGGCATTTACAATGGTATGCAGTAGACATCTTAACAATAAAAAACACAATACCACAATAGGAGAACACTGTTGAGTTCTTCTTTAAATTTTCGGTGAGATGGTCGTTCACCTTCTACGGAAAGTTTCATGCACTAGGAAATGGTCGCTACATCTTATGAAACAAACAATTTTGAAAGCACCCGCTTATGGCGAGTGACTCAAGGGCTACGAGGTGATAATCATTGTGGGTGTTGGACTTGAGCAAAACAGTGGATTTGTCCCAGGCAATTTCATGTTTCGTTTTAAGGTGGTGATGCGTAATGCCATTAGTCAATACACCATTAACAGTGTCACTGACATGTTCTTTGAGGCGCTCTTGTAACATCCGGTGTGTTTCACCTACACCTTAGAGCCCTTTGTCACTCGCCATTAAACATCCGGTCAACAAACAAGTACCCCTCATGAATATAACGAGACCAGCATATGGAAACACCTACCAACTCATTAAGCCGAATCTGGCCACCATCCTTAACAACAAATGAGCCGTCCAGATCGAAGGCGCAGTCGAGATCAGTGGTGTCTGAAGCGCGCGCGTGCTTTCAAAAAAGTTTATTCCATACAATGCAGCGGCCATTTCTTAGTGCATGAAACTTTCCGAAGACCGTGAACGACCTTCAATTTCACCGAAAATTTAAAGATGAACTCAACTACACCATTGATAAATTGGGGGTTAAATTTTAAATACCAGTAAAATGTTTAAAATGGGATTGGTATCAGTATCGAATCGGTAGAGTTGGTATCGGTGCAGCCTCAGGAATTAGTTTTATCTGTAAATTATGTTCGATTTTGAAGGAGAGACCATAACTTAACTTTACTCTGGGTTAACTCGCCCCAAATGGGTATTACATAATGACACACCACAGACAAGAAGCAAGAAGAAAAGA
>JAHWFP010260421.1:13684-26258 GCA_023313725.1 Lithobius niger
CTCAGAAAACAGCACAGTCCCTAGTTGTAGAAGAAAAGTGTAAACTCCTCACAGAAAATGATTGTCAAAGTTGTTCTTAAAATTGTTCACACTCAATGACCACAAATTCTGGTAAACTGTTCCAGATGGAAACCACTCTTGCAAAAAAAGTTTGTCGTGCCCACTCATGAGCATGACAATACTGTTCTAGGAGTGACCCCTAGTAGCTGTAACAATAGACAGCCTAAATATTGAATTGAGGTACTCTCCCCCAAAACCCATACAAAGAATCTTTAAGAGTAATACCCCTCAAGTACCTCCAACACAAAGATGGAATCTTGAGTTTACGCAACCGTTGTTCATACAACAGATTCCAACAACTAACATTCTTCTGGGTGAAACGGCGTTGAATCTGTTCCAGTGCTCGAAGAGGCTTAATTTGATACGGCCTCCAAAGTTCGATTGCAAAGTTCGAGTCTAGGATGGGACGAACCAAAGCCAGTTAAAGTTGAGGAAGATCCTCTTCTGCCTAAACGAAATTGTCTTTGCAATGATCGCCGACACTGCAGCTTTACCAACAGTTCTTGCCACATGTGCTGTGAACTGCAGCTTGTCATCCACAGAACCCCGAGGTCCATCCAACCCTCTCGAATGTCAATCCAGTAGCAGTCGCCACTTGGCCAGTAGACCATAGAAAGCACTCGCCATTTCACAATTTCTGCTTGTCACATACCAAATACATCCTTGCTTGATGCATGGTTTTTCTAATTTATGCATTTCAGAAATTGTAAAATTTTCTTTAACGCCAGTATCAATGCAGAAAAAGCAGTAACGTAGCCCTTAAAAATCTTAGCATAATGCCGCAAACCATTCGTCTATAACTTGTACGGTTCCCGAGATATGGCTCTTTCAGTGTCATTGTCTATTGCTTGTCGCCATTTTGGCGAGTAAGGCTAAGTTTCAATTCGCCAACGGCTGATTTCCATTCGCCAAATGGCGAGTGGCGACCAACATTGGAGAGGGTTGGGTCCATCACATATATTAGTTTACACAAGGGTTTAGTACCCCACATGTAAGGCATGCCTGTATTGTAAAAACCCAGGTGCACGACCCCAGATTTTTTGGTCGTGACTTGTGGTACACCAATTGAACATCTTGTCAAGGTCCCCCTGAATTTGCTGTCTGGTATGGAGGTCATTCGCGACTGCTTGTATCTTCGTGTCATCAGCAAATTTTTTCAAAAAGCTCATGACATCATTACCGAAATCGTTAAAGTAAGGCAAGAACAACAATAAACCTAACCTAACGCTGAACCTTGGATAGTTCTGCTGCTTACACATACTTCAGCTGATCGGTTTCTTTCAATGACCAGTGCTTGGGTCAGATTCCTTAATCACTAACCAGCCTTCAATCCATTGGAGAATAGGACCAGTAATACCGAACACAGGTAGACTGTGGATAAGGAGAGCATGCGGAACTCGGTCAAATGGTTTAACGCAGTCCATGAAAATAGCATCAACCGGGATTCCCTCATCCAGAGCTTCAAACACACCAGAGTAAAACGCAAGTAAATTGGATGTAGTTGAGTAACCAATCCTAAAGATTGGTTGTGCAAGTAAATCCTGATTGCTGACAAAATAAGGATGCGTTCAGACAACGCCAACTCGAAGATCTTGCCCAAGTGAGATGTAACACTAACACGGCGATAGTTATTTGGGTCTCCTTTAGTTCCCTTCTTAAAGATGGGAGAGATAAAAGCGGTTCACCACGCTGGTGGAATAAAGGCATAAATAACCTAATGAGAGCAAAGACATCGTATTAATGCTAGATGAAGACCAAACACTTTGGATCTAGAGAATGATCATGCGGACTGATTGGTAGTTCGTACACTTTAGCTCTAGTAAATGATTGCATTATCGCAGATTTTTCTGTAATGAGAGAAAACTCCCTCCCGGGACTAACATATGAAAAAGAAAATTAGATTACAGTGTATGCTTGTTATCCTGTAATACCCTTGATTTTTGCCAGCCCATGGGAGCGTAACACGATTTACGAAAAAAAGCTGCTCAAGATAAATTTCAGAGGAAAATTATACATGGTGTCATTTTTTGTACTTACATGATATGTTGTCAGCAGTGGAGATACAATCAAATTGGAAGATACATTTATGTCCGAGATTGATAGTAAAAGGGATTGATCGTCGACTTCACTAAGCATCTTTTAAATGATAGGACATTCAAGATGATAGGCATAGCCAAATCTACATGTACTGCTACTGATGAGCATCCAATTACACGGGTTACTGTAATTCCCTATAAACAAGGAGTCTATTGGTTATCTTTCTTCCATAGGCCTACACATTTGCTCAAAACAATCAGGAATGGGTGGAGTAAGACTGTTCGGGGAATGGACCTTTGCTGTGTTGCTCAGTTTTATTCACTTCACTCCACAATAAACAACGCAATATTCCAGAACCAATTGTGAATCACAGTCCACAAACTATTAACGAAAATCCATGAGCAACTAGTTTGATTCACTTCACAGCACAACACACATCCGAACACAAACTGAAACCTGGTACTGTACAGCTTAGGTTGCAATAATGCAGGGAAACAGACGAGTAAGGAACACTGCACTGCACGACACTTGTATCCAGTGTTACAACACAGTAATATGGAGGGATAGCTGGATTCCATTCACTTTGGTTTCCTCCCACTGTAACACATGTGTACCAGGAGATATTGAAAATCCTGCACAGGAATAAGAGTGAATGGTAAGTAGACTAGCACAGAGTATGTATTGTTTTTAAGATTCACGTCACTGCACAATGGAAGGACATCTAACTTCCTTGCCTTGCTGCCAATACGGAAGGTTTGAGGGGACAACCTAGGGAAAAAAAGGTATATTAGAATTTACCTTCAAAATAAACACCATAAATTGAACAAGCTCATTTTTGTATTTCCTGTAACAAAATCTAAGTTTTGATGTTCCTGCAACAAAGTGCATTGTAACAAAATTCTAACCCATGGACCAACCCCATCTACTTTTCATCTTCTGAACTGTAGCCTTAAAACGGGGTTTTACCCCTAAAAATAGTTTTTACTTAGCCTAAAATACTTACCTGTATTTTATATGCTTTACAATTATTTTGGAAATGCTACCCGTCCCAAACATGAAAATCCACTCTCTAGGTCCTTGCAGAGGCGCTCCACTGGGGCCCAGACCGCCGCTAGGCGGCGCCCCATTCCCGCACCACCTCACAGTTTGTCTCCCCGTGAAACACGGTTCGACGCGGGAGGAGGGTGGGTTCCTACAGGTAAGTATTTTAGGCTAAGTAAAAACTATTTTTAGGGGTAAAACCCCGTTTTTACTGCTAGCCTAAAATACTTACCTGTATTTTATATGCTGACTTTGTCCTACCGAAACGGTGGCGTCGAACCCTCGCCAATGCAAGACCTATAGTAAACCCCACATGACCTGAACATATGACATCTAATAGAGCAGACCCATCCACCGGCGGATCCCCGGTGGTGGGTAAGAGAGACAAAACCTCTTACCTTACTTCCTCTTAACCACTTTACCCGCGGCCATGAACCTGGTGTCCCTGTTCCTGGCATCGGACATCTCAATCCTCCTTAAATAATGGGCTACGAAAGTGGTCCGTCTCCTCCATCTTCCTGCCTCCAGGATTTCGTCAATCGGTGTGCCAGCGGCGAAAGCCCACGACGTGGCCAGCGCCCTCACACCATGAGCTGAGATCCGTCCCGGGGCTGCCGAGTCTTCTCCCCGGTGGGCGTCTTCGATGGTGGCGCAAATCCACTTTGCGATAATGCCCGGGGACACGGGTTCCCGGGTCGGCTGTCCCCCGTCCGGCGTGAGTTTGGCGAACAACGGGATCCATGGCTGTGGGGGCTCGCCTCCGGACGGGCCCCCTTCCACATGCTCTTTCGTCCTCGCTAGGTAGTAACGCAACGCCCTGACTGGGCAGTGCAGTCTGTCCGGACACCCCTTCTCCAGGGTGGGTGCCAGCGCCGTAATCACAATAGGTGTTGCTGCATCCTCCGGCCTCTGGTTCTTAGCCCGGAACCATGGGTGGGGCAAGAGGGACACCCGTGCCCAAGAAGTGGATGCCCTCAGAAAATCCTTGCCCCTCGCCAGGGCGGCCAGTTCGCTCTGCCTTGACGCCGTTGCCAGGGCTAAGAGGAAGACCGTCTTCATGGACAAATGTTCGAAGGAGGCCTCACTAAGTGGTTCGAAAGGAATTTCAGAAAGAAATTGGAGCACTATGGTGACATCCCATTCCTGGCACAATGTTCTCGTCCTCGGACGGAGAACCCCGAACGATTGCACGATTCTTGACACCGCTGGGCTTTCCACGGTGTTCTTGTCCCCGGATAGCCCCAACACCGAGTTAATCGCCGCCCTGTACCCCTTGATGGTGCTGGGGGCTAGGCCCTGATCGAACAACGAATTGAGGAATTCGCACAGTTGCTGAGGCGATGGGTTCCGTTCCTGCACGTTGTGTGAGCCACACCACTCGACCCACCCACGCCACTTCCCTTCGTAGATGGATTTTGAAGAGTCCCTGATACATTCCACCATCACATTCGCGACCTTGCTGGTGAAACCAGACCTTGCCAACTCGCCTTTTATAACTTCCAGGCGTGAAGCTTTAGGATCCCCGGGTTCGGGTGCAGGGTCCTGCCCCCGTGTTGTGACAGCAGGTCCGGTCGGATTGGGAGTGGGATCGGGTGGTCGAGTTTGGACGTCCATAATTCGACGAACCACGGGGCCGCCTCCCACCATGGCGCGATTAGAATAAACGTGCCTGTCGATTCCTTGATCTTGGTCAACACCTGTTGAATGAGGCAAAACGGTGGGAACGCGTACCCGAACATGCCGTCCCACGGGATACTCAGGCAGTCCGTTGCCATTGCTCGACTGTCCGGGTAAGGGGAAACGAAGAGTGGGAGCTGGGCGTTCGCCCTCGTCGCACACAGGTCCACCATCGGCGTTCCCCACCGATTGAAGATGCACCGACACACTTCCTGACGAAGTCGCCATTCTGTCGTCGGGATTCTGCCACCCCTTGATAACTCGTCCGCCAGGACATTGAGCTTCCCCGCAATGTGGCGTGGTTGCAGCGAGATGTTGTAGTCCACACACAACTGAAATATCCGGCCCACCTCCAGATATAGTGACGACGACTTCGTGCCGCCCCCCCTCCTCAGGTAGGAGACTGCGGCGGTATTGTCCGACAGGACCGTCACTGTTGATCCGCGAAGCTTCTGTGTCCACAGTAGGAGTGCAAGCCACACTGCGCGTAGCTCCAACACATTGATGTGGAGGTCCTGCTCCTCCACTGACCACCGTCCGGCCGACTGTTCTTCTCCCACGGTCGCGCCCCACCCCGAGGAGGACGCGTCCGTGATCAGAAGCCAGTCCGACGCCGTCGCATGAATCGGTACACCCCGTTGGAGGTTGCTGCCGACAGTCCACCAGGCTATCTCCTCGACCGGAGCCCTGTCCAAGTGCACCACGTCTTCCCACGAGTGTCTCGGCCACCACTCCAGTTTCCTCAGCCAGTGCAGCGGGCGGACTCTCCATGACCCCATCGGCACTAGTGTCGCGCACGAGTCCATCATCCCGATTGTCCTCGACAGTTCTCTCGCTGTAGTGACTCGAGACCCCAGAAGAATCGACGCCGCTTGGGACACCTGCAGGATCCGAGACTCTGATGGTCGAATTGAGAAGTTCTCCGTGTCGATCCAGGCACCCAAAAACTCGAAACTCCTCTCTGGCACTATCCTGGACTTTTCCAGGTTCACACCCAGGCCCAGGTGGGTCAAGAACTCGATGCACATCTTCGTGTGTCTCGTCAACACACCCTTGTCTTTGTGTCGCAGGAGCCAGTCGTCTAAATAAGCGTTGGCCTGTACCAACGCTCGATGTAGGGCCGCCAGCACGGGTTTCATCAGCACTGTGAAGACGTGGGGGGCCGTACACAAGCCAAAAGGAAGGACTACAAAGTGGTAGACCTTCCTTAGGCAGACCAAACGGAACAAATGGTAGACACTGGGGTGTAGTGGGACATGGAGGTACGCGTCCTCCAGATCGATGGACGTGGAGAACTCGTCCTGGCGGATCGCCTCTCGAATTGAACTCAACGTCTCCATCTTGAAGTGTTCGTTGGAGATGAATTCGTTGAGGTGACGGAGATTGAAGATTAACCGCGATCCTCCGTTCCGTTTGGGGATCACACGAGCCGGGCTGTAGAACCCCGGCGTGTTGGGCTCCGACTCTCGAAGGGCACCTTTCGTTACCAACTTCTGTACCTCCGTCACGTACTCTGGGGGATCCACCTTGTTCCTTAGCCAGTGTGGCGGAGTGTGAGACAGTGGTGGGGCCGAAGTAAAGCTTGGGATATAACCCCCGGCCACCACCGCTAGCACGAACTTGTCGTTTGAGATGGCTCTCCACGTTCCGAGGTGACGCTTGACTCGGCCCCCCACTTGATGGTGGAGCGTGGGGGCCGGTTGCGCCAGGATCCTGTCAATTCCGAGTGGGGGGTCGGCGTCCGCCGCCCCTGCTGCGAGGGAACGAGCTCCTTCCCTGTGCGCCTCTACCTCTGCTAATCTTAAGGGTACCTCCCGACGGAAACTGACTTCGGCCCAGGTTTGGCGTCGTTTTCGGTTGGGTAGAGCCCCCCTGGCGGGGCAACTCCCGAAATGTCTGTGCCTGATGACCGGACCCCTTACTCGCATGCAAACCTCGTTGGCGTTGCGGAGGGGCTTGAGGCTTCACCTTGTCTCGTAACTCCGGAGCAATGGCGAGCAACTGACCATTGAAGAGCCATTGAGATTTGTGGACCGGGAGCAGGCGCAAGTTCTTAAGAGTGTCTTTGCAGACGCCCGCCTGGGCCCCCTCCAGATAAGCATCCCGCCTATGTAGCACCGAGTTGAAGACGGCTCTGGAGCCCCAGTTAATGGCATCGGCATGAAATTCCGACGCTTTACGTAGAAGTTTCACTGCACTATCGACAGCTGCCACATCCCGTTCCTCGGGGCTAGTGGCCAAAAAGTCCTTGAGTTTGGCCGTCGCCGCGGAATAGGCCATATCGGCCGTAGACGTGGCACGCAGACTGGCACGCAACACCTTTTCCTCCTCTTCGAACTGTGCGGTGGAGACACGAACCCACGGAGGCCGTGGGAGAGACGATTCCATGTCCATCTTCACCTCATTAGGAAGATATTCCGTCTCTTCGTAGGTCTTATATCTAGTCAATCTAGGGGCACCTGCGTTCCCCGTCGAAAAGAAAAACGAGCCTTTGGTAAGATCAGGAGGGGGGAGGGGAGCCACCGCCGAGAGCACCTTTCCCTTATCCCGCAAGATCCCTCCGTTCACCAACAACTGCCTGTAGAGCACTTGGGACTGAGGCAGATGAAGTAGTGACTTCGCTATCCGGTCCATGTTGGCAAAGGAAGTAGCCGGCGGTTCCCCCTCCGGGTTCACCGGAACTGCAACCGCGGGGCAAAAAACACTCGGAAGTGAGCCGTAAATCTCGTCCACGACCCACTTCCATTCTATGGCCTCTTGAGCACTTTCAACCGGTTCGAAGGGTTCCTCGCCCGAGCCACTGTGTTGCTGACCCGGCAGGGGAATTGACGAATGGTCCGGTGTACCTCTCCCCGGGTCACCCTCCGCGGGGTCCCCCGACGCACTAACATGACGGACGTTCCCTCCGGCCAATTGCGAAACACTCACAACACCAACGGTCGACGACGCACCACTCAACACTGCCCCGTGTACACTCGGTAATGAAGGCACGTCCGGGAGGGGGGGAGGGGCACGGCACTGCCCCCGTCTCCGGTGATCACTTCGGCGCTAGTCGCACCCTGATGGCCCTGGGGGGGAGGGGGGGGGAGGCGGCGGAGGGTAACCCCAGCCTTGAAATGGCTGGCCGTGTCCATACATAGTCCATGGCTGCCCTCCTCCAGCTGCCGGCCAAGCCCACTGTCCGCCGAAAGTCGGCCATTGTTGCTCCCACGTCTCCGGTAGCCCCCAAGGGGGGGCGCGCCGATCCTCCGGGCCCTGTCCGGTCCATTCTCCCGAGGGTCCGGACCGCCCCGTGTCCGCCCCGGACAACCACTGGCCCTGCGCGGCCGGTCCGGACAGCGCGCTGTCCGATCCCGGCAGGGCGGACTGCTCGTGTCCGTTCGTGTCCGAAGTCGATTCCATCCCGGTCTGTGCCCGGGACGGTCCCGACAGCGATGGGACAGAAGCCCGCAGGGGCAAGCCCTGTGACTCCGTATCCCCGCTCACATTTTGCACTACACAAACGCGCCTACGTTTAGGCGATTGATCATCGACATCGGCACAATTGACTAACCTGCAGCTGCGGCCGCTCGGGGATCCCGGGGGAGTGAGCGATGCCTGTCCGTCGGTGTCCGCCGCCGACCGGGCCGCTCCCCTCGGCACCAACGCCACTGGAATTCTCGGTGCTTCCTTGGTGCCGAAATAGTCCTCGAACTGCTTCAAAATGCCTTGCGTGGTTTCGAGGGCCCTCTTCTTCTCTTTCGCAATCTTATCCGCCCGTTTCGCTGCGTCCCGTTTCTCCATTTCGGCCGCCACAACTGCCGCCACGATGCTGGCCAAGTCCGCCGCTTGTCCGCCCTGTCCGCCGGACACGGGAGGAACAAAGGAAGCGTCCGCGCCAATCGGTAAACGGTCCACAGAAAACACCGATTCGTCCCCAGACTCCATTAGAATATCGAGATCCAGAGTCCCGGACGAAGTTCCCTCGAGTAAGGCCTTCTCCCTCGCCTTTCTTCTCAAAAATTCACGTCGATCCGAGTCCGCCCAGGTAGCCAAGATGGCCGTCACGATTTTAGCGTCCAACGTGGAACAGGCCTCAGCACATTTGCACACAACAAAGTCACAGAATCTACACCTTCTGCACAAAAGATGTGGATCCTTTGGGTTAAGCTGCCTCCCACATCGTTTACCACTCTTTCCCGGGCAGGACGATCGTTTTTTAGGTTGTTTGGATGAATCCATGTTTAAGAAATGTAGACAATGCGACTGTTGCCAGTCGCGTCCCAAAACAAACTGTGAGGTGGTGCGGGAATGGGGCGCCGCCTAGCGGCGGTCTGGGCCCCAGTGGAGCGCCTCTGCAAGGACCTAGAGAGTGGATTTTCATGTTTGGGACGGGTAGCATTTCCAAAATAATTGTAAAGCATATAAAATACAGGTAAGTATTTTAGGCTAGCAGTAAAAACCATTATCAGGTACATGATAATTTGAAACTGCAGCTCAACCTCCTATAAGCATATTTCACTTGGATGACCATTCACATTGCATGCGTGGGTTTGACCCACTTCACTTTGGTGCACAACAAACATGGATAACCCAACATATGATGGTAGAACATATGAACATAAGAACATATGATGGTAGAAGTGATTGCAACATACGTGCAATTATCTTGGCACGTTGACCACTCCACACTAAATTAGAAAAAAAAGAGAAACCACCGAAAGTCAACTATGCACCCACATGGCAAGCACACCATCACTTCCCTGGATTCACACGCTTTACTGCCTTCAACTCCACTCCACTATGGTGCACTCCGCTCACTGGGCTGCGCTCCACTCCACTCACTGTGCTGCACTTCGCTCCGCCACACACGGTCTACACACTCTACACTGCATATTGCAACTGATATTTAGCATCTGGAGAGGTATGAACCACAGACTACTGGCACACTTTGGCTCTAGTCACTTCAAAGCACTCGACTCCAAAGCACTTCCAACTCCAAAGCACATCATTGCCTTCAACTCCACTCCACTATGGTGCACTCCACGCCACTCCGCCGCACGCACTCCACTCCGCCGCACGCACTCCACTCCGCCGCACGCACTCCACTCCGCCGCACGCACTCCACTCTGCCGCACCCTACGCCGCTGCAGCCAGCTTTGGTTGATCTGGAAAATCTGGTTTGATGCACTTCACTTTCACTGTATGACAACATCACTCCAAAAAAAATTGTCAAGAACCCCAAAGGGAATAAGTAACCATGTGATTACAGGAGCTAGTGGCGAGCAGAAAATTCTTTATTGCACAACAATGACGTTCCCTAAAAAATAAGGAACACAACAGGTAACGAGCGACCGTGGGGTTACCAGAACAGACACTACGGTGTGGCAGCTTGGTGGGTTTTACTCATCTACAGAACGAAAGTTGTTTTTCTGTAATATGGTGAAACCACTCAGGGAATGTGAACTCGTGATCACATCTTGGCAGGCTTGTTGCATTTTATGGCATAATTAAAAAAAAAACAGAACTCTCGAGCGAATGTGCGAACTAATGGGGTTACTGGAAATAGCCAGCCATGATGTCTTGGCAGTTCGTTTAATTATCTTTACTGCCTTCAGAAGCGATGTTTTCACTCGCAAACAAAAACTGGTTGATGTGCGCCCCGAGGCAGAAAGGGGTGCACATAATCTAGCACAGTTGCAAATTTCTGCCATTTCGCCAATTTTTGACCAATTTGGACATTCCAATACACCATTTTAATCGCCTCGACGAGCCCTTTCCGTTGGTGGAAGAGCCAGGTCAATAGGATAAAGCAATGAAAAGTTATTCAGTAAAAACCAATAAATATGTGATAACCATACGAAAAAAAACAGATTAGCTGCAGATAATTTTTTCCGGATAATTGCTGTCGCAGACAGTGGCAGAAAATTCTGCTTCTGGGGATGTGCGATGGTGGTGTAGAAGTGAGGGGTACCAAATGGCCACTATGATTCACTTCACTTTCGAATGGACGACACATTCACTGAATTATTGAGAACCTTGTAAAATGTGCGCAACAAGTGCACAAATCTTGACAGGCTTGATTCACTTCACATCACTTCTTAATAAAACATTTAGCCTACCAAATTAATAGAACCGCGTGAGACATGGGGTGATTGAAAAAAGTGAGCACACCACATAGCGGTTGATTCTAATATATGTATGGCACTGCACTGCACCACGAAAAAGACTTTCACCCACGAAGGCATTCAACAATCTTTCACCTCACGAAGGATTTCGACTCACTTCTTCGATTCACTTCACTGCACTGCACATTGAATGAAGATATGAAAACATCTTTCACTCCCACAAAAGATTTTGATTATTTTTGCACTGAACAAAAAGGTGGAAAAAAATTTCTCCCAGCGAAGATTTAGTTTCACTGAACAATAACGACGATCAAATCAAATCTTTCACACCACGAGAAATTTTGATTTTATTCACTTCACTGCACAATGAACGAGGATATTCACAAAAAACGAGCACCCCCGCAGAAGATGCACTAATGTGAAGGGATTGAAACTAGTAGGCACATCTTGGTACATTGGATTCACTTCATTTCGCTGCCCAACCAACACTTTTTAAAAACGACTGAGAACTCCACGAACCAAATGCGAGTAGAGGATCGAAACCATTAGTAGGATTATTTAGTTGGGCCGAGTTCACCATTTTGAGAGGCTGAAAACCAAACCCAGCAAGGCTACAGAAACCTGACTTCTGGACGACTCATGAACTCCAGTGGCCGTTTGTTTCAGGGGTAACCTAAAAAGAAAAAAAAAAAACTTTCATAAATAATATTGCTTGTAATAAAAGTTGAGTTACTTAACTTACTTTGCTACAATAAAGGCATAAAAGTGATAAGTAACACAGCATAATCCCTAACCAATAATACCTATTACTTTTATAATCATGTGGAGTGGCGTTGACTCCAGCAGAATAACATTCATATAGGGGTGAATCATTTCTCTAACTTACACAACATATTTGGAAAATTAAATTTACAGCAAATAAACATATCTACATCATAATGATACTTTACAATTCAGCAAATTTCGTACTATATCAAATCAACACTGAGGATTTGCTTTACTGCACGCTGTCTTGTGGATGAAACTTGCGATCTTCTCTGTAATGATTGGCACGTGGCTGAATTTTATTCACTTCCATGATGTAGGATCTTTCTTCAAAAAAATCTTCACAGGATAACTTCAAGCAGGTGTAAAATGCAGGAACCAGCCAACGTGTTTGACTAGGTTTAATCATTTCCATTTCATTATTCAATGAACAACTATTAAAAAATTAGGATACTGAGCTTGAAACTGCAGAGGAAACAATTTTTTTTTTAAATTTGATCAATGCACGGCACAACATACGTCCTACAAATTTTACTTTGAGGGTGGAAAGAATATGAGGAGATGAAAACCGCGGAACTCAATCTACTGAGGTGATTCCATTGTGCTGGGTTTGAATCACTTCACACAACTGCTGAGATATGGAGAACACAAACCTGACCGTTTCTCTAATATTTAGCACATATACAGGGATGAACTACAGACTGATTAGCACATTACTTTGGCGCTAGTCATTTCCACTACACTTCACTGCCCTTAACTTTAATGCACTTCATTGCTGTCATGGCATTCAATTCCACGGCATTCAACCCAACTCCACGGAACTCAAAACAACTCCACTCAACTCCACGGAACTCAAAACAACTCCACGGAACTCAAAACAACTCCAC
>JAHWFP010260421.1:26468-50487 GCA_023313725.1 Lithobius niger
CTCAACTCCTCTGCACTCAACTCCTCTGCACTCAACTCCTCTGCACTGCATTCAACTTAATGCTGCAGTTTGACGGGTTTTACCTATCTGTAGAATGAAGGTTGATCTTCAGTAAGATGGTGAACCCTTTCGGGGAATTTGAACTGGTGATCCTATCTTGGCAAGCTTAAGCAACCAAACAAAGCATGGCTAGTGAAACCTGACTTCTAGAGTACGCGTGAATTTCACAGGGCGTTTGCTTCAGGAGTGACCTAAGAAGGAAAAAAAATTGCATAAATAATATTTCTTAGACTGTAATAAAAGTTAGTTATTTTACTACAAAAAAGGCAAAAAGTAATTAGTGCCACAATGCATACCCCTAACCAACATTTACTTATTATTTTTATAATCATGTGCAGTAGTGTTAGACTCCAGCAGAACAACATTCATATGAGGGAATGTCATTCTTTAATTTACATGTGAAAAATTAAGTTTATACATAAATAAACAAACCTAGATCATAATTTTCCCTTACAACTTAGCAAACTTTGTTTTACATCAAATCAACAAAGACTGCTTTAGAGCACATTGCCATGTGGGTGATACCTGTGATCTACGTGATGATGCAGTGACTGGCAAGGCTGCATTCCGTGATGGACTTTTCTTCCAAAAAATGTTCACAGTATTAACTTCAAGCACGTATAAAATGCAGGAACCAACAAACATGTATGACTGCATTCAAATAATTTCCGTTTCACTGTTTAATGAGCCACTGTTAAGAACCACAGCACATAAAACTCAAGGCCAAAGCTATTACATCACATTTGAAGACCCTTACGATTTTTGGCTGGGTTAGTGTGGTCATGATAAATAAGAAAAATCCAACGTTTGACATTCTTAACAAATTTACTAGGGAATATATATATAGGATAGGTTACCAAAGTTTTTTGGTGATGGCCAACAGCTCGACAAATTGTGCTGGCTTGCATCGTTTAACCCGCGTGTGCTGATTATTGAACGCAAGCTAATTGCAATTGATCACAATTAGTACTTACATTCCTCAAGACGTACATTTAAGATACAGTGGTTGTTAGTGCTTTACTGCTATTATAACTACACACACTTTTTTCTAGGATGTGGTTATTAAGGCTGTACCGAACCGAACATGGCCGAACAGAGGGTGTTCGGTTCGGTTCGGTTCGGTTGTTTTTGCCTTTCAAACGCAAAATACCAAACCGAACATATTTTCACTTCTAATCGACGGATTTTGAAGCTTGAATACACCATTTTGTAGGTTTTTTTGCCAGCTTTCTGTTTGTTCAAACCACAAGTTCGTAGCTCTAACGGTTCAGAAGTTATAAGGAAAAATGTAAAAAGTAGTGGAGATTTTTTAATGTTTAAACAGAGTTTCAACATCTATGGACTTACAAGTCCATGTGAAAATACCTACATTTGTTAAGAAACTTGTGCTTTGATGAATTTTTGTGAACCAAGTTCTTTTACATTTTAGTTTAAGATAGATTGGTTTGGTACATTTTTGTTCGGTTCGGAAGTGTTCGGTGTTTGGTTTATTTAAGGGCTGTTCGGTTCGGCTGAAAGATTCTCGTTCGGTACAGCCTTAGTGGTTATCAATGCATCTTAAGGGAGACAAAAGTTATAGACCGCTTTTTTTTCAGTTAAAATAGCATTACTGCATGGCGCGCTCTTATTACCCTTCTCCTCCAATATGCAGTCCTGATCTTTCTGTAAGTCTTCTAAAGGCACCATAAAGGATATATTATATAATATATAATATTTCTCAAAACTGCTCCAACTATCTCTGCAATAGGGGTAGAAATATTCGGATGCATAGGGGCAAATTGCACTCCAAAATCGCGCTTTGCACTCCAGAAGCAACTCTTGGGAGTGCAAACGTGAAAGGCCGAAGTTGAATTTTTCATAACCTTTGAACCGCACAAGCTACCAACTTGCGGTTTGCGAAATTTTAAACAGCTTGGAGTTAGATTTCCAGTGACACCATTCCTTCCAAAGAAGTTTAAACTCCTTTTTTTTTTTACTACATTTGGTTAAACTATGCTTATAGGTTAAGTTGAATAGTTAAGTTAGTTTTAAGCAAAGCTGCAAAGTGCAGGAAAATGGTTCATATTGTGATACTAAATGTTAGAATTTTCAATGGCTATAAAATAGGTGAGCATAATGTTGGTTTAGATTTGGGTTTTGCACTCCAAAGAAGTTTTTTGCACCCCAGTAACATTTTTGGAGTGCAATTTTGCACCCGGATAACATTTGGAAATTCGACCACAGTTCCAATCGTAACTCTTCCATTAGGAATACCACTATTGTATTCTGTTGTCGTTTTACTTGCAATGCATTTATACAGTTATTGCAGGAATTGACGTACATCCTGTGCAGTAGCCTAGCAGAAGCATTACAGTACCACGATTGCACTAATCCTTTTCAGTTTGTGGATAAGAAAAATCTGTGTCTTGATGCATTCTTGCTTTTTGAGTGACGTGAAACCGAGCCTCAATAACACTAGTGCCAGCGTGGCAACCAGCATTGTCCGACCTTTTGTACACTTTGCTTTACAGGGAACTGGCATTACAATACTGCAAACTTGCTCGTATACAGACATTAAAGTTGCCAGCAATGATCAAATACTTTCCAAAATGTTTTACTTTAATTGTGACTCCTGGTAATTTCGGCTCTTCATGGTTTCCAATGACATTCCGCGTTTCCCAAAAAACTGAGTTATCTCTGAAGTGCCTTAGAAGCTTCTTCGTCGCCTAGTCTTCAATAATGACAACATCCACAGTCATGATTTTTTCAAAAATTACCTTCTCATGGTTCACATAAAACTTCAAGCACGTTCAAGGACTTTTTTCCCAAAACTAATAATTTTTCAAGGACTTTACCAACACCAATATAATTTATTCCAAGGACCTTTATTAATCAACAAACTTACCGAAATATGGCAGCTCAGCTTCAAATAGGGCTTAGTTTTACCAGTGAAGAGCCAACAACATCTCATTAAACCATAAATTGTTCAGGTTTTAAACAAACGCAGAAAAAAATCAAAGGGAAAGAAGTAGTAGAAAAAATAGTTTTCTGGCTTTTTTTGTGGTGGTATTGTTATAAATTAGGTTAGGTTAGGTCAGTTGCCTTGGCTCGAATTACAGTGAAACCTCTTTATAATGATGTCCAAAGGACCTTGGAAAGTAAAATGTTATATCAGGTTTATTGTTATAAACAATCACTTTTGCATGCATTGCTACTCAAAGAACCTCGAAAATAGCATTGTTATAAGAGGTATTGTTATAACAAGGTTTGACTGTAATTTAGGGGTGGTACTTTCCGGTTTTTTAGTTATCCGTTTAACCAGTTTTTTTTCCGGTCGGTTACACGAAAACCGTTTTTCCGTTTTCAGCAAAAAATACAGCCCAAAAAAATTTCACCACTGTGTAATACATTATTAAAAAACAAAGCTGAAAAAAAAATATGATTTAGTCCTGGGTAAGACAAGCACAATTATTGACTACATGTTGCATTTTGGAATTTAAACTAGAAGAAAGTTGACGTTTATAAATTTAAGTACTTACTTTCTTTAAAATTTCTACAAGATGTCAAATTTTACATCTTAACGACAACGTAAGCCAAAAACAAAACAAAAAAATTTAATACGTTTTCGTTAATGTTCCATTAATTTCAAATTATGAGCCAGAAAAATTAGCATGTTTGTGTTTTCGGGTAGCAACACATTTCGTTTACGTGTTATGACAGCGCTTCCCTGCCGTTCGCGCTAGGTATAGACGAGTCCACTTCTCCATGACGCGGGGAGGGCAGATGCTCGCCAACATGTCTTTAACTGCCTCGTGTACGCGCTGGCGATCAGCAGTTTGTTTCGAAGAAAGTAAGCAGCTTGATGGGACAACAAGCCCATGCGGATTATTTGTAAATAAGCTGCCCCCCACCCACCCCGGTTTTCTACTTTCACTGATTTTGAGTATTTGGATTAGTAGGCCTAAATGATGACACTTGGCTATTTTTGGCTCGTTCACCGCGGTTTTTGAATGGTGCCCGCATCAAACGTTTTTCGGATATGGGTTTTATAATCCGTGTAACCGAACGTGGAACGGTTTCCGGTTAACCGTGTAACCGATCCCAGCCCTACTGTAATTTCACCAGACAGGCAAGGAGTTTCACCAGGAAATGCTTTTACCTTTTGCTTTTTTCCCCCATCAGATCTTTTCCTAGATTCGTCAGCTCTTTTCCCTACATTCGTTTCAACAGCCAAGTAAACAACTGATGAAAACGTGTGAAGCAAAATAAAATTTAAAATAAAAGTTCAACAATACGACAACCATGCAAGAAGAAATTGCAAGTTTGTCTTTGTTTGGCTCAAAGCTGGGGCATTATTTTAAAGACTAAAAAAAATTAATTTAATGCCTTTCATTGTTCAAGGACATATCGAACAATTTCAAGGAATTCAAGGCCTCAATTTTTTTTCTCAAGGACTTCAAGCACCTTGTGCGAACCCTTCTTCACCAAATTCTGCTGATGTGATAACAAATATAAAACACATTCAATTACAAAGTCACAACTAGGGATGCACCGATGTGCCCTAAAACCGATTCCGATGTTAAAAAAACATCGGCCGTTATCCGATGCCGATGTATGTCTACCGATGTTAGAAAAAAAGTTAGTCATGTGTTAGTCAAAATTAGTTAGTGAGCGAACTTAAATTGAAATTAGTTGCTATTGAATTTGGAGTTTCACAGTATGTTTCACATGATATTTTTCAAAATTAGTCATGTGTTCGTAAACCATTCATTTACTGAATAGCAATATTAACATACAGCCGTTTAGTCAATGGTAATTAAGCTCAGTAAAAAAAACCATCATTATTAGCTAAGTAGGCTACTAATTAAAATATTAAAAACTCTTAAACGATAAACTACTGGGTTAAAAGCACTGTTTGGCCTATCAGTACTTCCATATTAACAGATGGAAGATTTTGATTCAGAAAGACCAGCATCATTAATTTTTCTGGAAGCAAACTGATATTTTTGGTGCAAATATTTCCACCAGTACTGAACAGTCTTTCTGAAGGAACAGACCTCGGTGGGACACTTAACCTTTTAGGCAGTATGAACGTATAGGCTAAACACGTCCAAAAAAAAATCTTTCCAAACGCAGTAACGACGTTGAAGCTTTGAAGGGTCGAAACCGCAAATTTAGGCCAAAATATCAACTTGAGAAAAGCAGAAATTCGCTACCTGACATGTTGTGCATCGATTTGTGTACCAAATAAGTTGTTACCGATGTCTATAATTTCATAAAAAGTACTTTAGTTGAGCATAGACTCATTAAAAACTGCAAAAATGTCGATCTCGTTCTTTTTTTCCGAAGTTAGAAAGCAGAAAATTGTTCATTTTTGATCAGCGGTAGCGGTCGAAACATTTGAGTGGGCGCCGCCATCTTGGATTCGTTGACAGCTGGAATTCACCTCTATCCAGGCTGCTCAACATATTTTCTCGATGGCCATGTGGCATTGGCCAATCAGGCGGATTGTAATAGGCCGTTTCTGGCTGTTTCAAGCGAACTTTCCATTGAAGCATTTGAAGATCGCATTCCCTCATTGGCCAGTTGGCACCACGTGACAGGTTTGGCGCTCTCTCATTGGCTAATGCGCGATTTCATCATGGCCGCTACTGCTCAATTCGGATTTCACGTGAGCACTCGTGTTTCAGTTCGTCGGTGAAAATCACAAGAACAATGACGTTTCATAACATTAAAAAATTAAAACCGCAGCTACGATGAAACACTAACACGGAAAGAAGCCTATAAATCTTCACACTATCGCTTATCAGGTGGGAACAACGATTTTTAGCCTAACTAACGCCGACTTTCGGACGCGTTTTGTCAACACGGAGATTTTCAATTTTAGTTCATTACCGCCCGTAATTTAAAAGAAATTGGTTCTCCCAAACTATTAACTATTGGTTCTCTTGTGTTCAATAGTTTTCTCAAGAATAAATATTTCGTTAGTGCCTCACTCCACCAAGGTGACCAAGATTACAAAACGCTGTTTATAGGCTCGAATTGCAATTTAACTAGTCGTACGCTAACCTTTAACGAACTACGTTAATCCTTATATGAACTTTACGAATAATTGAGCTTAGGTAACGAATTGCTAAAAAAAAAAATCTGGTAGGCTACATCGGCCAGCTTTTCACATCGGTGTTGCCAACATCGGCCGATTTCCGATGCCCGATGTCAACATCGGTGCACCTTTCGTCACAACTGGAATTGAAATTGTACTAGAGCTCAGCCTTGCAATACTCATCCCCACTGAAATCTTCAAGTTTAGGCGTAACAAAAAAAATGGTGTGCTTCACGAGACCCACCGATCCTAACTTTTCCTTCCGACCCCAACAGTTTTTTTCCCAATCTTGAGAGAAAAAATGCCAACGACAGTTGTCAATAGCCGGGTAAACATACGGATGCACAAGGGTAAATTGCACTCCAAAATCACACTTTACCAAACTGCATGCCGAAGTTGAATTTTTCACAACTTTTGAACTAGTAGGGATCAACCGAATCTACTTTTACCAAATCCGGATGGGATCCGGATAATTTACAAGATTTGGCGAATTGAATCTGGAATTCTGGGTCCTAACCGAATCCAAAATAAAAACTTTGATTGCTTCAACTAAGGCTGCACCGATACCGAACCGGTTTTCACAATTTTGCCGATACCGGTATCCAAAATTATATCCCAAATGTTTCATAAAATGTATAGTTTTCTGAAAAAGTCCAATAACTATTAAAATAAAAAATTTTAAAATAGTAACCCACAGTTAAAACATAGCTGGGAAGATAGTGATTTCCTGAGCAAAACGACGCGAACAGCATGTGGTAATCTCGAACGGATCCAGAGTTATCGATATTTCTGCGAAAGTTGCCGATACCGAAACCGCTAATATCTGCAGCCGATCCGATCCAGTATCGGTGCAGCATTAGCTTCAGCCCTTTGCATTTTATACAGACTAAGTTTTCTCTCTAGCTGAGTAAAGTAGAAAAGTGAGTAAAGTTTAAAAGACTTGAGTACACATTTATGCAACTTGTTCATTGGTTTTTCCCTTATAACTTCTGAACAGTTTATGCTAGCCATTTGAAATTAGCTCTATTGGAAAGCTGGTGAAAAAATGATTTGAATGGTATATTGGAATGTCGAAAACGGCCAAAAATTAGCGAAGTTATTGAAAAATCGTTCCGACACTAAAAATGTTGCCGAATCCGAACCCGACTTCATATCCAGTTCGGATTCGAATTCGGTCGATCCCTATGAACTGCACAGACTACAGACTTGCGGTGTGTGGCATTTTAAAACAGCTTAGAATTATATTACCGGTGACACCATTCCTTCCAAAGAAATTTAACTCCATATTTTACTACATTGGTTACACAATGGGTACATGTTTCTCAGTTGAATAGCGAAGTTGAGTCAGTTTTAAGCAATGTGCAGGAAAACTATACATACCGGTATTACTGCGATGCTGAATGTTACAAATTTTCAATAGCTATAAAATAGGACACCAGTGTTGGTTTACATTTTGGCTTTGCACGCCAAAGGACTTTTGTTGCACCCCAGTAATAGATTTTGGGTGCAAATTTGCACCCCGATCAAAATTTGGAAAATCGATCCCCGCTGATCTGAGCACGAAACAATGTATATTTGTCGCAGCAATGTTCGGCGAAGCATACCATTTTTTTTGTTAGGTCCTAGATTGTATCGTGTCTAAAGAGTCACTTAAACTTAACACGCTGCAAGAAGCTACTGTACGTGAATGAGAGCACTCAGCTTATTTTGTTTCTTTGGGTTCACTCAGTGCCAAGGTTGAACAAATAGCATTTGTTATCTAAGGCACTTATACTTATTCAACGTTTGTCTGCCACGACTTTCCTTTAGCCTAGCTGCATTTGCGCATATCTAAAATCTTGTAAAACATTATGTCCGATAATCGGCTGAACTATACTGAACAGTATTCTCTGTATGATTTGATTATAAGACCTCATTGAAGCACGAAATGCAATTCGTGCAAACAAACCTTTGGCCGTTGTCAAGTTTCAGGTTTGTAGAACCAAAGGGTATTCCCCGATCCCTGATGTAGTGATGTTAAAATATAATCTAAAAAAATCTTCAACCTTACTTATACACGTTCTAACGATGGGCTGGGCTTGCAGAATGACCCACATGCATCATAGTACAAAACCAAGTTCGGAAGAAACAGACTCTTCCTTTTCATTTGAATCGGGAGCATACAATCTGAGAACAATAACTTTGCTTGTACAGGAACCAGCCCATCAAGCATCTTCATTCTCAATGCCTCTAGCTTGCAGGCATGAAATTCACTCTTGGTTGAAAACAAGGAAATGGAGGAAAGCCACCTAATTTATACAATTTTAGGGTCTTTAATGCATTTTTAGGAGATTTGCAAAGCTAAAAAACGAGGAAATCGGCTAGAAAGAGGAAGGAAAAAACGAGGAAATCCACCGAAACGTGCAAGGCTTTCATGCCTGGGCTGGTTTATATGTACATTTTAATGATACAGTGGATCTGCTTACTTTGAGTGTTGACTGAGTTGAAACTTTGCACGTGAAATATCAATATCCAAATTTTGTAGTACAGAACATTATTTAGGTCTTCTAAAGAGGTGTTGGATAGGAGAAATGCGGCAATTTCTAGTAAACAAGTCGCATTCCTAGGCTTCAGGACATATTGTTAGCAACATGGTTTTCTGCTACGGACTGCCAAAGGACTAGGTTTAACCCTTTGACTTGCAGCATTATTTCGCTAGTGATAGTCATGCAGCATAGAGATGAATTTAGTACAGCAACAGAATTCACACTTGAAATCAGTTGGAATGCTTGAGTAGGGTTGCTACTTGATGTTTGTAGATATCTGCTTGCATTGGTGCAGGTATACGGGATGGTAAGGCAGCTTGAATATAAGGCGAATTATGGTTATGGGCTCACAAATTCAATATAAATGGACACAATTGTAAGGCGGATGACTTTCACCCAAGATTCTTACAATGCCTCTGTTACCAATATAGTTGGTACCATAGCACACTTAATACTGATTCAGAATTATATTTTTCTTGATATACGTATTTTTTTCCAACTGTGGATTCCATAACAAATTTTTAAGGTCTATTTTTGGTCATATTTTAGTTTTTGCTAATTAATTCAAAAACTATTTGAACTACCGACTTTTCAGTAGCGCCAATGGATATCTCTCGAAAAAACGGTTCGAATGGTGTATTTAAACTTCAAAATCGGTCAAAATTTGACCGAGTTATGGATTTGGATGCGCCTGTAAGACAAAAAGAAGACGAATATAAGATAAAATAAGCAAGTCAAGAAGTTAAGGAGGATACATGCCACACCAGTCAGCCATTCAAGCAAATCGCCAGCTTGTTAAGATATGCTTTCCTCCCGCTCATTTAACCGTAACTAGGCTATACTCTTCTGTTTATGACTTATATTAACTTAACTGTTAAGCTACTGTTATATTTGTGTCAGAGTCGCTTACCTACCTCAACAAGAGGTTATGGAGCCATTTCACAATGTAATAGCCGTTATGACGATAACAGGCTTTGAACAGGAGCCCCGTAGCAAAATCGGCGCGCCGATACGTCGCGGACAGTTGAAGGTTCCCGTGGACAAATTTTGGCCAAATTTGTGCCGTTTTGTCAATTTTTGACCGATTTTGACATTCCAGTACACCATTTTTAAAATCGTTTCAACAAGATCTTTCCATTGGTGGAGTAGCCAGATGAATAGGCTAAAGCATAGAAAAGTTATTCTATAAAAACGAAAATTTTAATACACATTAAAATTAGTTTTTACTATCAAATAAATACTTACCTTCAGTTATCATGCTTAAATCACTTTATTTAAGCTTCCTCTGTCCAAAACTTTAAAACCGCATTTTAAACCTCAATCTAAAATTCAGTTGCATGCAACTACCGCCTGGCGCGCTGCTCTGCCTACAGGCAGAGGCCAGGCCGCCATCTTCCATCCCTCATATCACTTTTGCTAAGAATTCAACTTTTCTTGCAATCGTGAAGCGGGGAGGCGGGTTGGGTTTTTTCTGAAGGTAAGTATTTATTTGATAGTAAAAACTAATTTTAATGTGTATTAAAATTTTCGTTTCTTACTATCTGCAAAATACTTACCTTCAGTTATCATGCTGACTTTGTCACTCAGGACGGTGGGCATGATTTCCCATTTGTTGCAAGAAAAGGTTCTCATGTTTCGACACTGTTACGAATGTAACTTAGTGTAGAAGGTAATCCACCTTATTGAGTGTCTTTTCCTTTTCCTCTCACTCTTTGAATATCTGGCCTGACACGATATGTTTTTGTACCTCTTCCTTCCTTTGCAGCCACTCTTATCCCTGAGGTAGTGGTTATGGATGTAGTTCTAAGCTTTCCGGAGCAGGCTGCCACTACTTCATCTAGTGGTGTGCCTCATCCGTCGGCCAATGAGGCAGCCAGCATTCAAGCTTCAAGCGCTCTCACATGCTCGGGTATGTCTACGTGATGGGTTTGAGGTCGTATGCCCTTCTACCCACCTCTCTTCGTCTTATCCCCAATCTTTTGAGGTGGTAGAACTACATCGCATACCGTGTCCGTGTAGAGGTAGACTACGTCCGGGAAGAGAGGGGTTGTTGTGTTCCTTTTTTCCGTGGAACTTTAGATTTTGCCAGATAGTGTCTCGGTTCCTTGATCAGAAACTGTAGTCTTTCTTCCTCTGTTTCAGCTAATTCCCCAAGCCATGTATTATTACAGGTTTCATGCGATTGGCCCGGTTTCAGGTTCTTCTCCCTGAACAGGGCCGGAGAGGGCCACGAAGGATTGCCCCTTTTGAACCGAAGGGATCTCTCGTCCCGGGAGGAAGTTGTGACTCCACTCTGCCTGGCTGCATATGTCACCACCACCAGGAATACCGTCGTCAGAGAAACGTGGCTGAGGGGTGGTTGAGACATAGGGTCGTGCGGGGGACGAGACTAATCCTGTAACACAAGTGTGTTATTCCACTTTGTAAGAAAGCATCGGGTCCATGGTCTGGCATTTGGGTGGGTAGCTATAAGTCTAGGGACCACCGGGTGGTCTGTCGTGCTCTGTTTGCCTAAACAGCTGAAGGCTGAATAAAGGACTGATCGGTATCCTGTAAAGCTGCGGCCAAGTCCTCATTCGAACAAATCTTCCAAGAAGGAAGCCAGTATCTGAACAGTTGGGTTGCATGGGTCAAAGTCGTTATCCTTGCACCATAGGGATCACCTATTCCATCAACATTCATAAAACTTCGCTGCCAAATCTCTGCGGAATTGGAGTATGCGGCCCCAAACCTCTCCAGAACCACCGTTCCTGTTCATGCTGTAGGTAAGTCTCCACCCTTTACAGTGCAGAAAAGAGGGGTTTGGGTGTAGGATAAAACCGAGTGCTGAATCAAGCCGGACTCGAGGTGGTCTCTAACTCATGATCTTCGTCCCGACGTGTGCCGATGAAGAGTATCCAAGAACGGCCTCACCTACACGACGTCGCTGGAGAAAGTCTTTGGTTCTTTTTGCCTGGCGCTAAAGCCTCAGCGGCCAAAGAGTTTCCCTTATCGCTGAAAGTGATAGGCTTTCTCAAACAGCCCTTCCAGAGACAAGGCCGTTATTTTCAACGGGTGATTCGTATGGGATGCATAGTGCCCCTACACCGCGTAAGTTCCTTTTCAGGCTGGTGCCGCAGTAGTGAAACGTGGGTTCCTTGTGGCACTGAAGCTTCCTTAGGGACACCTTCGGAAAAGACCATACAGTAAAAAATGTGTCAGAAGTGAGGTTTGAACCCACGCCCTCCTTTGAGGACCAGAACTTAAAACCTGCGCCTTAGACTACTCTGCTATTCTGACTGTACTTCTAGAATTCAGGAAAAAATCACCTCTGCGCTGCGTCCGGAAGTGAACTATGAAAGGGAGCGGGACGGGTCCCTCTCTTATTCAAATGCCAAATACTAGAAATCTGGATTGCTGCCAGCCCGAACGATGCAACAAGGGTGAAACGTCCCACCGTCTCCTTATAGGTTCTACCACCGTCCATGTTGTTAAACATGTCATGAGATGAGGAGAGATGAGACATATTTCTCCTCGACTTTTTTTTTTTTCCAGATCTACGACAACACCTGGCTAGTCGGGACTTTGTATCCATGTCACTCGATATGCGATGAGAGACCATTGCCGTACTATCTTCGACGAACTTGAGCTAGCCCATATGTTTGTCTCTTTCTATCTATATAGTCTGTGACGATCCAATGTGCAGGTCTCCTTTCCCCATTGGTCCCCAATACACTTGTCGCTCTTCCTGTGAGGATCCTGGGAGAGATGATACGTTTACGACGCCTTGACCCCTTGGCGAATGAGACGTGACTGTGGTAGGCGAGCCCGTAAGCCTCCCTGTATGTCTCCATGACGAATTTGGCTCCCACTCTGACCAGCCTGTCCTCACACGGATTCGGACGGGGTGTGTTGTGATACAGATAACTTCCCATTGGTTCTTTTATCCTTCTGGTGCATACCTGCCGCATCCCTGCGGTCTTCCCTTGCCTCCCAATTTTTTTTTTTTTTTTTTTTTACTCCTTGTCGCGGGAAACAATGAGGGAAATGAGATTCTTACCTCGTCTGTAGCTTGACAGATGACAGGATAGAGACAGCCTAATCGCTTAGTTGCCATTTCTTCTGTCTCATTGCTGCAGGTATGAGATGGGCCTGGGAGACAGACAAGCTTTGCTATCTTTTGTCTCCTTTCCCTTCGTCCCATTGTTGGTAGGCATGTGACGAGACGGTTCTCCCATTCCTTCTTCAGTTTACTCCCCAATCAGCCTTTCTTTTTCCCGGATGCGGATGGGGTGTGTGAAACTTTGACTTTCCTAAGTCACCTTTATCCTCCTGCCGTGTGTCTGCATAATATCCGCGGTTGTATCCGTCTTCCTTACTATCCGTTTCATAATTGCTACACGATAATCTTCATTCCTCTGCCTTATTGTCATTTGACAAGGGATATACCCCCTTGTCACCATTCCTTTTTTGTGTCAATGAGGCTGGGCTTGTAACAAGGCTGGGAGAGATGGTACGGATTCTCCTGTAGACTTAAGTCCACGAGAGGATTCTGTTCTTTTCCTGCAGCCTGACCGGATTATCTCTCCAAGCGACGGCCTACGGAACGTTTATCCTTCTCTACCCCGTCACCGTTGCTGGGTGATATAGGGGGTAGGTCGGGTTTAGTGGACTCCGCTAAACCACTTGACTCTTCCTCGGTCGATCCCTTACCACCCGTCTGTCCTCTTTCCCATTCCCTGTCTCATTGTCGCTAAGCGCGCGACGAGATAGGGAGAGGGGCTCGGTCGCTTTTTCCCTTTAGTCTCATTGTCGCTAGGCACGCGAGAGACTGGGGGAGAAGGGACGTTTCCTACTCACTTCTCCGTTCACGAGAGGACCTGGGCTCATTACCAGCAGTCATCGGATTTTCTCTCCGAGTGATGACCTACGGTATGTTTACCCTTCCCTGCCCCATCACCGTTGCTGGGTGACTTAAGGGGCGGGTTGGGTTTAGGGGATTTCGTTCACCATTTGACCTTTCCACGGTCGACCCTTTGTTGCCCATAGTCCCTGAGAGGATTTGGGCTCATTACCTGCGGTCTCACCGGATTTTCTCTCCGGGTGATGACCTACGGTTTATTTTTACCCTTCCCTGCCCCATCACCGTTGCTGGGTGACTTAAGGGGTGGGTTGGGTTTAAGGGGATTTTGTTCATCTATTGACTTTTTCATAGTCAACCCCTTGTCGCTCACACGTCCGAAGTTCCTATTTTCCATTCCCCCTGTCTCATTGTCGCTAGGCATGCGACGAGATTGGGAGAGGGGCTAAGGAATCTTGTTTCCCTTCCTTTGTCTCATTGTCGCTAGGCACGCGACGAGCTGGAAGGGACCGGACAGCATTGTCGCTAGGTATGCGACGAGGCTGAGTGAGACGCGACATTAGTGTTTCTCCTTGTCTCCGTTTCCCTTTGTCCCATTGTCGCTAGGCATGCGACGAGACTGGGAGAGATAGGACAGTTTACCTTTCCTCCTGCCTCCCCCCCCCCATCTTGTCGCTAGGCGTGCGACGTGACCGGGAGAGGGGATGGCTTGTCTCCCTCCCTATTAGTCAGTGCCACTGGACATGCGACAGACTTCTAGAGACTGGGTGGTATGTGCCCTTGTGTCGTTCCCCTCTGTCTCATTGCCGCTAGACACGCGACGAGACTATGAGAGTTGGGACGGGCTTGTCGCTCTTGCACACCTTCGGTGAATGTGTGATGAGGACCTTAAAACACAACCTAAACAAAATACAAGATTTCACAGTAACTAATCACAACCCAAGTGATCTTATTAAAATGGAAAACTGCTTCAGAAATTTCTAAATCCTCCCAAAAAACTATCCCTGTGCTACAATCGTCTTAATCCTCATCTCCCCTCAAAACAAGCACTACCACACAGGGTGTAGGCCTCAAGCGTAGGTTGTCAAGTTGCCAATTCAACCCAGCATCACCAGGTGGTGGTGGGGGTGGTTGAAAAATCGGGCATAGTGGCCCCGTGCGACCGCATATAGCGGCCAAATTCCCTTAACGGGCATAATTTTCACCCCCCACTCAACCTATGGACCCTGGGAAATAGTGACAGTCAAAGAAAAAGGAGGGGGGGGGAGCCTAACGTAAATCCCAGTCTACTAACCTTGTTCAGGTGCACCCCAAAAAAGCATGGAGCGACAGGATCCTTTCGAAAACAGAAGTCGCTAACCAGGTGCGAGCCGGCGACAGGCGACTAAACCAAGCCGGCGACTGGCGACACGGCGACTGTAAACCGCTCCTGTCCACACTCAATTCGTTTAATCTGCTCGTGAGACAGCGGCATACTATGAATACCGTAAGTTAAACTTCGAAAGCACTACACCAAAGAGCGTTTCAGGATGTCGGCCTCCATTAAAAACTGACCTAACTTGACGAAAGTCACGGCACGTGGATAAGTAGGTAACAATACCATAATTTGCCAGTTACCGGAGTCAACAAAGAGAAGTGGGCATTCTACCGCACAAGTCACATCACGTGAATAATCAGCGAGGCGATGTATTTTCTCCCTCAATAAATTTCATGAAACGGGGCAACTCTGGGTACACACATGAACATCACAACTATCGTCATGAGGAAACAATATCTCGAAAAGCATTCTGAAAAACAGACTCAACGCCTCATTGCGTTTTCAATCAAATCGTTATTTCGATAGGCGCCAATGCGTTATCCAACCGCTGGCCCGATCGTCTACTTTATCCTGGATGTCTTACCGTGAAGGTCAGGATTAAAACACAACCACCAACCAAATTACGTATCAAGCGAAATCCATCCTCCATGGGGCCGATTGTGTCAAACTCCTCTCAAAAAAACTCCCGATCTGAAAAACGCTACGTTAGTGACAATGACATGGCTCCTGGTGGTGCCATTGTCTGGAGTCGGTTTTCTTCTATACTTCTTAAAAACGAGAAAGTCGTACGTGCAGGAATGTTCCAGTCTGTAGAGAAAAGCACACGCATTTCTTCTTGGTTCCAGAAGTTTGGTGATTGTACCAGTACAATTCACCATTTTTGAAAAGAAAATGAACAGGGAAACCCACACACGTCTAACCACATGTGTGTCCAAAAGTGATATGAGGGATGGAAGATGGCGGCCTGGCCTCTGCCTGTAGGCAGAGCAGCGCGCCAGGCGGGAGTTGCATGCAACTGAATTTTAGATTGAGGTTTAAAACGCGGTTTTAAAGTTTTGGACAGAGGAAGCTTAAATAAAGTGATTTAAGCATGATAACTGAAGGTAAGTATTTTGCAGATAGTAAGAAACCAATAAATATGTGGGTAACTATACGAAAAAAGCAGATTAGCTGTAGACAATATTTTTTCCTGATAGTTGTTGTCGCTGACATTTGCAGGAAGTTCTGCTTCTGGTAACATGAGATAGCTTGGTATTTCAACTTAAAAAAAAATTTGATCACTGGCCGCCATCCTGTTTTATTTCTCATCTTACTGTTTTACTGGCATTGGCACAAAAGAGGAAGTCAAAGAGTCTTGCCAAGGAGGCTGTGTGGGATGGTTGCGACTTAGTTACTTTGGTGTGTTCGGTGCGTGAGTGTAGGATGGCCCCTTCAGGTAAGGACTTTGCAAGTATGGAATGAGGAGTGAAGAGTTGCTATGACTGGCAGAGTCATTTATGACCTTCATCCTATATGCATTTATGAGACAGCACTGGATTGCCTTCCCTACTGGAAGGCGCATTTATTGCGTTTGAGGACAGGCCATGTGTTGCTCCCACATCATACAACGTTCGGAATGGGGAGAGTCTTTTCTTTGTTCTGATTGTGGCTTGGAGAACTCGGTCACTCATTTGCTATTGCACTGTTCTATATATAAATATGGTCGCAAAAAATTAGATTGGTAAAGACTCGTCTCTTAGTTTTGTTTTCCTTTTGGGAGCAACCAAAACGAAAGTCAGAGTGGATTGTCTGCGTGCTGCGGCTGGTTTTTGTCAAGCGAGTGGAATTCACCTGTGAGTGACTCACTGTAATAAGTGCAATCTTGTTAGATTGGTTTTGAGCATTTCAGTATTCTAGGTTTCGTGTTCGAGTTTTCTTGTTTCGAGTTGTACTTGGTATTGTATTATATTAGCCTAATTGGGGTATGTGGCTCTGCTCCTATGCTGCCTTGGGTGGACTTGGACACGTGGTACACAGTGGAGACTATTTGAGCAGCAACAGTGGCACGAAATAGTTGCTAAAGTACAGAGGCATTCCCAATGTCACATTCGCTGCCTGATGCTTCCCTGCTTTTCAGGTTGTTCTATGCCAACGAATTAGGGGGAAGAGCTGCAGTGCAGAGTGTTGGCATATTATTTACGTTTGTTGTTTCCCAGGCCCAGCAAAAAGTTTTGAACTGAGGTCTCTTTCCCCAGGCCCATAAACTCATTATTGGGGTGCCCTAAAAAGACCTTTATAATATAAAGAATTTTTTTTATACTAGTGATAATATGGAGGCTTTCCTTTTTTTTTTTAACCATCACTGAGTAGGAGCGAGTCCCCTGCCAGGTGATGGATAGACTCCGTTGTTTCCATCTGAAAATGAGGGTTCTTGGTATAACAATTAAATGGTTGGAGGTTGAAGATAAGGTCTTCTTGGGGCATAGTGTAATATTCCTGCAAAAACCCGGCTGGACCGTACTGGGAACAATGAAGATTGACCGTTTCTGAAGAAGGCCTAGGATTTCGGCGGAGAGGGTGAGAGATGGATGGTTTTCCAGTTCCCATGGTGGCAGGCACAGGGGAAGGGTAAAGAAATTACAGCAAAAACCCCTCGGTCACTATAGAGAGGATAACAGGAGCGGCGGTTATGGCCTCCCAGGCAGTATTGAAAAAGCGTAGACGGCTGCCCACAAGTTGTGGGAGGAACGGAATGTCAGAACCCGGAACGTCCACGGTATCGTGGTCCGGGGAAGCGTAGCGACGTCGTCGATGCACGACCTGGGGAACGCCCGCGTCCCCGATTGCCGCCACGAAAGGGCAAAGGAGGATTAGGAATCGTAGTAGGGCGAGTGTCTTCAGGTCTGGGAAGTGAATGATCGTCCTTTTGTAGATCTGGTTGCGTACCAAGGAGGGGCCAGGACGTCTGGAATGACGTGAGGGGTTGCGTTTACGAGAGATGTCAAGGTGCGGCGCCACTTTCTGAATTATGCCCCGGAACAGGGTGTCAGATTCGTGAATCGGTAAGTTGCGGTGCGTATGTCGAGTGGAGATTGGGTGTCGTATTGAGTGCAACCTCCCAAAGAAGTGTAGAATTGAACTAGGGATTTGCCGATTATCGGATTCATATCGGTATTGCCAGTTATCGAAGGCAATTCCGATATATCGGTACCGCCGATGTCCACTTCCGATGTGCCGAGACACCGTATTGGCTCAAATATGCGCCACACTTTTTTCGACGTATACGGAAACGACAATAACTTCGCTAAATATTGACCAATTTTGACTTTCAAATACATCATTTTGTTCCTTTTTTCGCCAGCTTTCCAATGGTGCAAACTACAAGTCGTTAGCTCTACCCGTTCTGAAGTTATGTATTAAAAACCATTTAACTTACAGTTTTAAACAAACGTGGCTTGCAAATATATAAGAAAAACTGATACTCACTGGTATTTTAGGGCTGGCCTAATATGTCGTAAAGTGCTCGTCTGTTCATTAATTAATATCAACATTTTCACATATTTATATTTGTACATCTTTACAATTGTGCAGAAAATGTTTGGTTGCGTGCACTTTTTTTGTGGGGGTAAGGTCTGGGGGAAATAGCTGCAGGGAAAAAGAGCTTTGTATTACACATTTTTTAAATTTTCTTTAATATTTTTTGTGAGGCTACGTTAAATATAAGTTTTTTTTCTTGTAGTACATTGGCAGCAAAAACTGTATTACACTTTCATTTTTTGCAAAAATAATCATTATTTAGTGGTACTGTATATCGGCAGTCAATATCGGCAGTTATCGGCATTCTGTTTCGACAGTAATCGGTATCGGGACATCGGCAAAAAAGTTACATCGGCACATCCCTAAATTGAACAAAGCCCTGGTAAACCAAATCATGGGATGGTAGGTAGCGAAGCAGGCCTTACGAAAGACCTGGTTAATGAGGAACGCTAACCGTCTAGTGTCGAGAGGTGGAGATCCGCGTAGAGGCGTTCACAAAGAGCATTTGCTGCCGTGTTTAGGACATCGGCTTGTGACGCGGCCCGGAGTCCCAAACGAAGAAGGCGGTCATTGTTAGGACGAGGGAGGAACAGGGCGGAACCAGAGTCCATATTGGCCTCCGCAGTCAAGAATTCCGATTGTGGATATGTATCAAAATTCCGTGATTTGCGGTTGCCTCTCCTGAAGGCCGGAAGAACGACGTTTCCTTCCCAGGCCGTGGGGGTGGCGGATCCATTCCCTAGGAGACAGCCCCCAGTTCGTAGCATAGTCGTGTGAGTAACATGGTTGATTGTCCTAAGAGAGGGGGTTGCAGAGGAATTTGGTTCCGGAGACCAAAACCAAACACGGTTGAGAGTCTGCGGCTCTTGCATGGTAGCAAAGAATCGGGTGAAGTCTTGTACAGAAAGCAATCGGGAATGATGCTTTCTACGGTCTTCAAAAGCTCAGGTAGCGGAATATCCAGCGGATCAGCTGCACCTGGGAAGGACGGATCTGCATCCCCCGGGTTGATCGGATCGTGTGAACGATTGGAGGAATGGTCATCATCGTCGAATAAGGAAAGGCAGTGCTCCGGAACAGCAACAGGGGGAACGGGACGTGGTCCTGATAACGGAACGCAATCCGGTTGGTATGAAGGATCAGGAGTAGGCTCAGATAAACGAGGCTTCTTTGTCTTTGAGGCCACCCAGGATAGGGTGTAGGCGGATGGTTCCAGAATGTCAGGGAGTCTCCGTTTAAACGTGCGAATTGCAGAGTCCATTAGAGCATGTACCTGTTCCCGTGAGAACGGTTCGTTGACTTTAACGGAACGTAAAACAGCGGAACGCTAGGAGGTAGGAACGGGGGATAAATAGAGTGAAAGCACTACCTAGTGCTTTCATTCGATTTCCCCTCTAGAGGGGAAGGAGAAGGCTTCCCCGCTAGAGGGGAAGCCTTCTCCTTGGCTGCCACTTTTCGGGCCGTCGCCTGAAGCTATAGTTTGGAGTAGAGTTTCTTGGCAAGGAGTAGGTCTTTAGTGAGGGAACGTAAGTTCATTTCTTGTGAAGGTTGACTGCACGGAATTGGTGATGCCACAGCGGTATCCACCGGAACGGGCCCATCATAAAAGCGGTGGAGCGCAAGGGACTCTGGCTTGAGTCAAGCACCACAACATTCTCCCCCGGATCGAGGGAATCCAGAGGCACAGTGGGAGAAGTGGACGCGCGGGGAACCAATGGTTCCCTTGGTGCACCCTTCGCACAAGGCTTCATAGCGGAACATACGGGATCTTCAACAGCACGGGGCCGTAGATAGAGAAGAAATGATGATTCGGAACGCTCCGTTCTGATATTTATACGATGGAGGCTGCACAGTAGGATGCACAGTGGATAGCAGGGCGGAGTGATTTCTTAGATTAAATTCTCTAATAAACAGCATTGAGAAGGAGAATGCTAAAAGTTAGGTAATGTGAACTAGAAACATGGCAACTAGAAATTACGATTTTGAGATTTTTCGCTATAATAACCTGAAAAATATAGACTTCAAAAATACCTACCGTATATTTCCGAATATAAGACGCCTCAAATATAAGACGAGTAGCATTTTTGGGCTCGCATGTTCCAAAGAAATAAACGGCTGCGATTATAAGACGGGTGACTTTAGCAAGGCTTTCTTAAGGTTTGGTATAATATTTATTAGTTTGTATACTAGTAAATTCCCCTGGTCCTGGATTCAAAACCCAAAATTGTAATAATAGCTTCGCCTTTGGACTGCTTCCTGAGGCCTTTTTCAATACATATTTAGTTTTTGCTAAATAATCCCAAAACTAGTTGAGCAACTGCCATGAGATTAGCACCAATGGATAGCTCTCGGAAAAACGAACGAAATGGTGTATTCATACGTCAAAATCGGCCAAAATTTGACCGAGTTATGGATTTGAACGCGAATATAAGACGAGGCTGCTATTTTAATAGTGTAAATTTGAAAAAAAGTACCGTCTTATATTCGGAAATATACGGTAATTCAACCAGAATCAAAACGTCGGTATTTTTTTTGGATTTTCTACAGTAGGATAGGGGCTCTTGCCACAGATTTTGATCGCTGGTTTTCGTTTTCTTTTTTGGGTTTGAATTGGTCCTCATCAAGTATTTTTTTTTTACTTAAAGGGCAACTACAACCATTTTGACATGCATGTTTTACTTTTGGATCACTTACGCAATAACTAAACACAAGAATTGCGGGTAGGAATACGTTACGTAGGCTATGCCCGATACAACAATTTAGTTACTGCATCATCAAAACACAAGACGGAGACCGCAATTGTTTTGCTGGAACGCGCAGAAATTAATGCCGACAGATGGTGCTTATCGATTTCGACTCGCAGCCGATTGAGATAGCTTTGTTGGTTGTAAGTAGCTCAAGCGTTTGACGGCCTTAGCTGGCCGACTACTGTCGATTTGACCTAACGCTGTCAGACGCTTGAGCTACTCACAGCCAACACAGCTATAATCTCAATCGGCTGCGAGTCGAAATCGAAAAGCACCGTCTGTTGGGATTAATTTCTGCGTTCCAGCAAAACAATGGCGATCTCCGTGTCATGTTTTGGTGATGCAGTAATAAAATTGTTGTATCAGAAGTACGTAACGTACAGTATTCCTACCGCAGTTCTTCTGTTTAGTTATTGCGTAAGTGATCCAAAAGTAAAACATGCATGTCAAAATGGATGTAACTGCCCTTTAATTTTACTTACTTTTCACCAAAAATTACTTTTAAAAATCACGTAATAAAAACACGTGTTTAAATTTCACATCGTAATCGCGATTTAAAGTCGCAAATCGCCCAACCCTAGCATTGGCATTTTGGCAGTAGCAACTGCCAAGCAAGAAATAGAGCAAACCTCATACCTGATAATTATTAATTCGATTATTTCCAACCCTGGTTAAGGGCCAACAGAATAACCGAGAGGGTGCAGGCACAATGAAAAGCAAGAACCAAAAAGAATATGTAAGTGTTTTTTTTTCCTGCGGGAAAAAAGGCCATTACACCAGCAAGCATCATTCCCGGAAGAAGCATAATAAAGAAGCTTCAAGGAAGTATTCATTGGATAGTTTACAGGGGCATGGCATGATGAAGGTTTGGTTCAGACTTGCCAAAATGGCGTTAGAAGAAAGCCCAAGGGCACAAGGCAGAGACAATCGGTGGATAATTGATTCTGGTGCCAGTGTCATGATGGCAAGCTAAGTAGCCTAATCACTAATCATAACAATTTAAAGAACAGATGAGATGATACATACAGTAGCCTAGATGATACGAAGAAAAGTGTGCAGCTCTGGGAAAATCACAATGAAGATAACCAATCGAATTGCAGAGTTTGAAAGAGTTTACCACGTGCCAGCAATATGGATGTTGGTGCTGCAGAAAAATGATATTTTGTCTCATTCCCGAAAACATGACAATTCGTGCACAGTGGAACGTGAAAGTAGTTTGAGTTCTTTGATGCAAAGCACAGTAAAAACAATATGTAGTAAAATCTCTTTTAAATATGAACTGCCCAGTGTTATAATGTCCACAGCTTTCTGCGACGCAGTTTTGTAACCTGAACATTTTTTTGCAGGGTTAATTTTTCCGTTGTTGTAATTTTTCATGCCCAGTCTTCGCGAAAAATGGGTTGCGTCGCCTCTGCCTAATTCCATCCTCCATGATATTAGTCCTAAAATTACCAGCGAGCTGCAGTTTTTTCTTATGCATTTGCAAGACACGTTTGTTTATAAATGTATGTCAAATGCTTTTTTTAAATCAATAACATCAGAATGAGAGGAGCTAGTGACTTGTGGTTTTCACCATTGAAAGCTGGCGAAAAAAGGGTTAAAATGGTGTATTTGAACGTCAAAATCGGTCAACATTTAGCGAAATTATCGTTGTTTCCGCATATATCGAAAAAAGTGCGGCTTACGGTAAAAAAAAAAGTAATAGTGATTATTTTCTGCGACCGCCCAGAATTTTCTGCGACATACGTCGCACGTCGCAGCACTTTCTCACACGGGGATGAACTGTACGGGGACCGCTGAAATGTTCTATTTGCCATAGTTCTAATTAAATGGATGGAAGAAATTGGACTGCAGCTTTAAAATAATGTGGCCTACCAGTAGGCCTACACGGTAATCTCTTTTCATTTGTCCTTGCAAAAACGGACGTCGGACGAAACTCTTTGTCACTTCCCAAGATGGAGTCGACTAGCAATCACTGTTTTGCGTGGAACGAAATGAAATTCAAGGGGAAGAGCAATAAAAACCAGATCATCATAAAGGAAAATGGTTATGAAGCAAGTTAAACAATAATCCGGCGGCCATCTTGGTAAAATTTGGTACCCTATATTTTCTGCAATGATTTTTTTTAGGAATGTCAAACTTTGGATTTTTCTTAGTTACCATGACCACAATAAACCTACCAAAAATCATAAGGATTTTAAAATGTGATGTAACGGAAGTAGTAGTGTTTGCCTGCTTCTATGCGCAATGGCTCTTCGGGCATTTTGTTTGATTTGATCACTACACTGTACTGCACTGCACAACATACCAATGTATAACCTAAAAATTTCACTTTCAGCAGAGGGTGCAGAGATTAAGAAGATGAAAACTGGGGAACACATTATCTATTGAAGGTAATTAATTCCATTGTGCTGAGTTTGAATCACGTTTCTTCAATCACATATAAATGATGAACTTCAAAAAATAAAAACTTGACGACCCAGCAAACAACTGTGGGAAAAGGATATCACAAACTTGACCAATTCACTAATATTTAGCACCCGTAGAGAGATGAACTACAAACTACTTGGCACATTAGTTTGGCTTAAATGCCCTCTACTCCAATGCACTTCATGCACAGTCAACTGCTCAACTCAACTGTACTCAAATACTGCTTAACTCCACTGCACTCAAGCACTGCTACTCCACTGCACTCAAATACAGCTCAACTCCACTGCACTCAAGCACTGCTACTCCACTGCACTCAAATACAGCTCAACTCCACTGCACTCAAGCACTGCTACTCCACTGCACTCAAATACAGCTCAACTCCACTGCACTCAACTACTGCTACTCCACTGCACTCAAATACAGCTTAACTCCCATGCACTCAAGCACTGCTACTCCACTGCACTCAAATACAGCTCAACTCCACTGCACTCAACTACTGCT
>JAHWFP010260421.1:50497-64094 GCA_023313725.1 Lithobius niger
CCACTGCACTCAAATACAGCTCAACTCCACTGCACTCAACTACTGCTCAACTCCACTGCACTCAAATATTGCTCAACTCCACTGCACTCAAACACTGCTCACTCCACTGCACTCAAATATTGCTCAACTCCACTCAAACACTGCTCAACCCCACTGCATTCAAATACTGCTCAACTCCACTGCACTCAAATACTGCTCAACTTCACTGCACTGCCCTCAACTTTTTAACGCACAGAAATGACCGTTTAAAAAATATTACAACCCCCACACGAATGAGTAACCAATGAGGGACTGGAACTGGAGAGAAAATCTTGGGTGGGCTTGATGTACTTCACTGCATGATGACAGTATCGCTCCAAGAAGATTGTAGAGAACCTTCGAAGGGAATCCTTGATTATAAACTTGCAGGAACTGGTGGCGAGCATCATCTTGGCTAGCAGAATTTCTTTATTGCGCAACAATGATGTTCCTCAAAAAATAAAGTGAACCAAACACGGAATGAGCGACTGTGGGGTTACTGGACAGACGTATGGTGCTGCAGCTTGGTAAGACAGAGAAACCTCTCAGGGAATTTGAAGTGGTGAGCACATCTTGACAGGTTTGAAACATTTTATGGCACAAAAATGGCATTAAAAAAACAGAGAACCCCAGAGGGAATGAGCGACTATCGGGTTACGGAAACTAGCTAGCATAGTATCTTGGGAGGCGGGTGTAATTCACAGTACTGCTTTCACAAGCGATGTTTTCACACACAAAAACTGGTTGATGTGTGATAGTGGTGGTAGAGATGATGTCCAACTAACCTGCCAATATGATTCACTTCTCAATCGATGTCACATTCACTGAATTATTGAGAACCCTGCACAAGACGTGCAACAAGTGAACAGTTTTTGATAGGTTTGATTCACTTCACATTACTTCTTAATAAACATTCACCAAATTATTAGCGCCTCAGATGAATGAGAGACATTGGGTGACAGAAAACAGGCAAGCACATCATCTAGGGGCTGATTCGAGTATTTCCGAGCACTGCACTGCACTGCACACAAAAAAAGACTTGTATCCACAAAAGATGATTTGATGCACTGTTGCTTCACTGCACAATACACATAGGGATTCAAAAATATTTCATCTCACAAAGGAATTTGATTCACGTGACTGCACTGCACAATACGCAAAAGAATTTCACCAAAAAAAAAATATTTGATTTATTTCTAGCTTCACTGCACTGCACGATAAACGAAGGTATTAAAAAAATCTTATCACCTGACAAAGGATTTCTATTCACTTCACAACACAACGAATGAATGAAGATATAAAAATCTTTCACTCTCACGAAAGATTTTGATTATCCCTTCCTGCACCGAAGAACATTTTTAAAAGATGAAAAAAAGAATCTTTCATTCCAGTGAAAGATTTAGTTTCTCTGCACAATAACGACGATCAAGTAGCCTATATCTTTCACACCAAGAGAAATTTTGATTTTATTCACTTCACTGCACAATGAACGAGGTTATTCACGAAATAATGAGCACCAAGCGGAGATTCACTAATGTAGAGGGATTGAAATTAGTAATCACATCTTGGTAGATTTGATTCACTTCATTTCGCTGCCCAACCAACACTTTTTAAAAACGACAGAACTTGACTAACCAAATGTGATTAGAGGATAGAAACCATGGGGAGGATTATTCAGCTGGTCCGAGTTCGCCATTTTGAAAGGCTGAAAACCAAACGCAGCATGTCTAGTGAAACCTGACTTCTGGAGGACTCATGAAATCCACTGGCCGTTAGCTTCAAGGATGACCTAAGGAGGAAAGAAAAATGCATAAATATTAAATATTTCTTGTAGTAAAAGTTATTTTGCTACAATAAAGGCATAAAAGTGATTAGTAACACAACTTACAACTACCTTCCAACCCCTAACCAACATTTACCTAGCTACATAAATGTGAAGTGCTGTTAGACTCCAGAAGAACAACATTCCTATGAGGTACGATCATTTCGTTAACTTACACAAGATATTTGGAAAAATTAAGTTTACAGTACATAAATAAATCTAGTTCATAATGTTCTTTTACAACTTAGCAAACTTTGTTCTATGTAAAGTCAACACAGACTCTACTGCCTATTGCCTTGTGGGTGAAACTTGTCTTCTGTGATGATGCGGTGAATGGCACCTGGCTGCATTAACTTCCCACGTGTAGGGCCTTTCTTCCAAAAAAATCTTCACAGAATTAACTTCAAGCAGGTGCAAAATGCAGGAACCAGCCAACATGTTTGACTGGATTTAAATCATTTCCATTTCCACTACTCAGTATTCAATGAATAACTATAAAAATGTGAGAATGTCGGGCTTGAAACTGCAAAGGGTAATTTTTTTTATTTTATCACTGCTCTGCGCAACATACGCCCTACAATTTTCACTTTCAGCAGAAGGTACCAAGATGAAAACTCGCGAACACATTATCTACTGGAGGCGATTTCATTGTGCTGGGTTTTAATCACTTCACTTTTTTTCACATAAAACAGTTCCCAACAAATGAACAACTGCGGAAAAATGGCGAACACACGGATGGAAGACTACTGACAGACTGGCACATTACTTTAGCTCTATTCACTCCACTACGCTTTACTTCCCTTAGCTCCATGGCGGCACTTTACCCCACTCTAACCCTCTGCACACAAATGCTTCATTGCCGTCAACTGCACTGCACTTCATTGCTGGCAACTCCAATGCACCTCATTGCCGGTAACTTTAATGCACCTCACTGCCGGCAACTCCAATGCTCCTCACTGCCGGCAACTCCAATGCTCCTCACTGCCGGCAACTCCAATGCACCTCACTGCAGGCAACTCCAATGCACCACGCTACCGTCAATGCCAATGCACTACACTACCGTCAACTCCAATGCACTACACATCCGCTGCACTCCACTCAACAACTTCACTGCATGAAGAAACATCACTCCAATAAAATTGTAGAGAACTCCAAAGGGAATAAGCGACTATGGGGTTACAGGAAATGGTGGTGAGCATCATCTTGGCTAGCAGAATTTTCTTTGCACAACAATGATGTTGATGTTCCTCAAAAATTACAAGGTACCCCACAAGGAATGATCAATTGTGGGGTTACTGGAACAGACGTAAGGTGCTGCAGAACGAGTTGTTCTTCTGTGAAACCCTTCGCGGAATTTGAACTGGTGATCAGATCTTGGAAGGCTTGATACACTTTACGGCATTATTTAAAAAACAGAGAACACCACAAGGAACGAGCGACTATGGGGTTAACAGACCAGGACACCATACCTTGGCAGGTGGGTGCATTCACAAGCGATGTTTTCCGACACAAACAAAAACTGGTTGATGTGTGATGGTGGAGGAAGAGGTGAGGAGAACCAAATGGCCAATATGATTCACTTCAACTTCTCAATGGATGATGCATTTGCTGTAACAAGTGAATGCATCTTGACTCACTTCACCTCACTTCTTACTAAAACATTCGCCACGTTATTGAAACAGGTGAGCATGAAAACGATTTTTCTGCGGCGTTTCTTAGTTGGAAGAAGTAGTCGTACTCACAGAACAAAAAACACAACCAAAAGGACAAGTTTTTAATGGAATAACACTTACAGATTTTCAGTGGACACCAGCTGCCAACTTCTTCAGGTTGGCATTCTACATTCCTACAAACGATTAAAGACCATGTTTTTTTTATTTTCGCACCAAATTTTGGGTTGCATGCATTTGTTTTACTTTCTCTGTTGTGGTTACAGGAGAAGGAAGAAAAGTTAACCACTGTGAATGAAGTTGGTTAGAAACTTCTAGCGAAAAAAGTTGGACAGTTTGTCGGTACCGGTACGAGGGAGCTTGCATGTTTATCAGAGAGATGTTATTTTAAGCTCACAATGTTGTACTGCAAGGGACTTCAAAGATTAGATGTGTGTTTCTGCGTGAGAGTTCGACCTCAGCATTACTTTTTTTTTTTTTATCCAGCCTATTTTATGTTTCATTTTTGAGTAGTATTCAGCTACGACTAAGGCTCGGCCGACACCGACAAAGGCATCGGTATCAGAACCGATACTTGCGGTATCGGTATTGGATGACTGTTTTGGTCAAATATTGGTTTTTGCAATATTTTCGCCAAAAATTGACCGTTTTTGATGTTCCAATATACCATTCGAACCGTTTTTTCGAGAGCTTTCCAATGGTGCTAATTTCAGAGCAATAGCTTCAGTCGTTCTCAAATTATTTAAAAAAAACAGGTTCAAAAAAGCTCACTTTACTGCAAGAAGCTTGCTCATAGAGCTCGGATATTGGAAATTTTTGATAAATTTTGTTTCTGAATATGGAAGAAACATTAACTTTACGGAGAGTAATGCATTGAAGAATCGGCATCGGTATCGGTTTAGAAGCATCGGACCGTTATCGGTATCGGATCGGTGAAATTTGGTATCAGCCGAGCCTAAGCTACGGCACTCTTTCTTGTCATTCATCTTGGTGGTTTGTAGGCATTTAGTGTTAGTGACTAGAACGCCAACATTTCGCTTGGTCGCGCTAATATATCCTTTATTACAGGGACCCTAGTACACAGCTCCAGCAGTAGTTGGTAGTTTAATAAGGCTGTCCACTGCTATCAGTATCAGATTGGAAGGTGCATAGGGTGGGTGTACCAGTTTTGGGTCACTGCTCCAGTTGTGGCCACATTGAGCTTCTACGCCATAAATTAAGGACATGTGACAGGATAAACCAATTGTGAAACCTGTTAGAGGAATGTTGGGGTATTGCATTAGTAACAATGATTCTGATTGGTTCCTGTGATTCTTCCTCTAGGGGAAAAAAATGGGTAACAGTTTTGTGGCCATGCTTTCAGCTGGTCACTAATTCTTAGCTTTAAGGACTGCGTCAAATGAATTTAAGTCCATCCAGAGCATGCACTGCATCGTTCTTTAACCAAGGCTTCTAAAAGGCTCAACATATGTCGAAATATCGTGTGGTAATGACAATTTTTAATTAAAATAATTCCTAACATGTTTTAGAAGTGGTGGCCACAATGGGTAGTGAAAAACAAGTTTCGCCAGTTTTGGCCATACAGTGGCCAAAACTGGAACTCATGCAGCACTAGTCGTGGCCACACCAAGCATTTTGGTCAGGATTAGTGTTATTTATTTAAGTTTGGCCCAACATTTAAAAATTAGTATTTAGGCCTGTTATATGGTCTAATTAGTTAGTATTTAGGCCAGTAATATAGTCTAGTTAGAAGTTGGGAATGTATTCCAAGCGTTACCACATCGGTGTGTAAAATGCTACAAAACCAAGGAAAATGTTTGATTAGAAAAACAGAAAGAGGATATAAAAAAAATTAGAGAAGAAAAGAATACAGAGAACAAATGAAAAGTAAACAGACCGCTGCAAATAGAAGTAAGCTTAATCCTTTAGTCAGAAAACTACTACAAGGAAGCCTGTATTTTAAAAGTGAATCCTCATCGGATTCGGCCGTAGATGCGAGTTATACTTTTAAGTTAGATTCAAGACTCACTTTCAGAAGACTGGCATAAATGGCTTAGAAAACATTGCCATAAAAGATTGGGTCATTGTGCGCTACGAAGGCGAATATTTTCCGGGCATTGTTGTCAGTATGAATAAACAACAAATAGAAGTTACTGTTGCGACCATAAGTGGCCTTTCTGCATGGAGGTGGCCAAAAAAAGTGAAATGTATAATCTGGTACCCACATGAAGAAGTGGTTGAAAAAATCAAACAACCTGAAACTGCAAAGTGCCAACACAAGAGGTGCTTTTGCTGGACCAGAAGTTGAGAAATATTGCAATATAGCCAACATATTTGTATGCTACATTGCACTATTTCTCAACCGATATTTTGCTGTAATCCCTTTTAATCAATTTTATTCCTTTTTCTATAATTACTAAATATGTGTATTACACTTTATGGGACGAAGGAGGAAACTAAACGATCATCTGACCATGTGGCCAAAACTGGTACTCGTTGTGGCCAGAAATTGTGGGAAACTGAAGCTGGAGCTTTGGGGGAAAATTTGCACGTGAATTTTTTTCCAAGATTTTGTTTGAATGTAGTGCTATGTTCTCAAAATGGGTGAAAAGCTGAATAAATTACCTTTATTTTAAACCTATGTGAAGTAACTTTGTGCAACATTTAGCATTTTTACTAAGGCTCGGCCGATACCGATATTGGCATCGGTTTCGGATCGATATCGGCTGTTTTGGTAAAATATCGGTTTTTGCGATATCTTCGCCAAAAATTGTCCGTTTTTGATGTTCTAATATACCGTTTTAACCGTTTTTTCAAGCGTTTTCCAATGGTGCTAATTTCAGAGCGATAGCTTCAGTCTTTCTCAAATTATTTAACAAAAACCAAAGGCAGGTTCCAAAAAAATGCACTTTACTGCAAGATGCTTGCTCATAGAGCTTTTGAGTTTCAGAATTTTTCATCAAATTTTGTTTCTGAACATGGAAGAAACATTAACTTTACTGGAAGTAATGCATTGAAATATCGGCATTGGTATCGGTGATGTAGCATCGGACCGTATCGGTATCGGACTGGCCGAGCCTTAATTTTTACTTAATTCATGACAAACAAAGGCCTAAACGTGGCCAAAACTGGTACAGCCACCCTATTTCCGCCAATACTTCACAACTTAACTGAAAACTCGGTGGCTTCAAATTTCAATCGAGCTTACCATATTTTGCCAGTATGTTCAACTGTGTGGATTTTATTGTAGCGTAGCCATACTTTATTGTCAAAGCATATTTTTTTTAGTTGTTATTGCTAAACCGTTGAATAGACTCGAGCCTCGATGTCGCTATCCCCATGGTATCAATATAAAAAAAAGATCGACAAATGATCGTATAGCCTTATAGTTTAACATTGGTGGGGGAGGACGGTTTCTCTTGTGGGTTCTCGGGTAGGAGCAGCCTACTTTGTTATCGGTACCCCTTTGGTTTTGGATCTTGGATAGTAGTGGTGTTGTTCAACTGGAAGGATTAGCTGAAGTTGACCTTGCCGGAACCTGGAACTCGCTCGCATAAGAACTGGTGGAAATCATGGGTCTGGAATAGACCGAGGAAATCTGGAGCTGTTGTCATTTCTCGTGATGGTTCCAAGAGGTCCATCATGTACCATTTGGCTTTGCATCAAGTTTTTAAGGTTGGAGTTTTCAAGTACACTAGCAATATAACACGAGCTGCCCCCTTTCACCAACGCTCTCTTGACTTGCTTACCTTTATCGGGGCAAATAAGTCACAATTTCCAGTGGGTCAGCACTTACATCAACTCTGAAAATTTTAAAAACGAAGAAACGGGTGCTCAGTTTGACAACACGCACTATACTCGTATAGCCAACAGTGTCTTGCAGATTTTCGACAGACTTGTTTAGTGTCGTCTGGTTTCATCAGGCTTGTGGGAATGCTGGTTTTGCTTCCTATCATATAGCCCTAGCTGTTTTCTTTTTAAAAAATCTTAAAACAACAACTATATGAAAAGAAGCACAACCACCATCCTCACAAGGTTGAAGTCAGACGACAGTAAACAAGTCCCTTCAAAATTTGCAAGACACTGTATGCCTGTTGTCAAATTGAGCCTCCGTTTCCGAAATCATGAACTTTCTACAGCAGAAACCATCATGTTTTTCACAGTGACTTTAACTATTGAAAGAAAAAAACAAAGTTACTTCGGTCATTTTACTTTGGCTGTCATAGTACTTTACTCGTAGAAGCTCTCTCCAGGCTTTTGCTTCTCGAATGGCTTTACATCCCTCTCGGGACATCTCAATCTTAAAAACCTCACTTTTGACCTAACAAAGTGATCATCGCCTGCATTCACATTATATGCAAAATAATGGATGCATTAACAAAGCCATCCGAGAAGCAAAAGCCTAGAGAGAGAGAGAGAGAGAGAGAGAGAGAGAGATCAGAGAGAGAGAGAGCAAGAGCAAGAGAGAGAGAGCAGGAGAGAGAGAGCAGGAGAGACCAGGAGAGAGAGAGAGAGCAGGAGAGAGAGCAAGAGAGAGAGCAAGAGAGAGAGAGCAGGAGAGAGCGAGAGAGAGCGAGAGAGATTGACATAAATGCTAGACCAGTGGCAAGTGTGACTTATTTGCCTCAAAAGGTGAGCAAGAGTATTGCACAGACTTTAAAAATCCCTCCAACCTTAAAAGGTTCATGCAAAGCCGAATGGTACACGAGCTTCTTGAACCAGCACAAGAAATGATAACAGTTCCAGATTCCTCAGACTATTCCAGATCCGTGATTTCTACCAGTTCTTCCACGAAAGAGTTCCAGTGACAAGTTTGCCTTCAACATCAACCTCCCTGTAGAACACCACCGCTACAATAAAAGATCCAAACCAAAGGGATACTGACAACAGTGTGTCCTACTCCTACCGATGCACCGGCCTTAGACCAGAAGCAGAGAACCCATCCTTTCACCACCAATGTTAACTACCAACTACTGACAATGGCGAAACGAATACCGGTTCAGCAAGCGAAATAGCAGAATCGTCTGCTCGTGTGGGGCTCCATTCTACTGAATGGTTGACACCCGGGCCTAGTACAATTTTTACCAATTGATCATTTAATATCAATTAGCTCTCACCCACAAAGATCTCTAGGCGAAACAGTCTGTCTACAGATCTTTGTGGGTGAGAGCTAATTGATACCAACTACTGTACTACTGGAGCTGCGCTGTGGGAGGGTGTAATAAAGGATGTATTGGTGAGACGAAGTGAAATGTTACCGTTAAAATTACTTAACATAAATTACAGTTAACACCACTCAAAAAAGAAACAAAATAGATTTGGAAAAAAACACTTAAGTAATGCTAACCGGGCGAACTCGCGCTGGGAAACAAACCTCCAAGCGCTCAAGTCCATTGCAATACAGTAGAACCTTGATTGACGTCAACCATCAACCTAAAACAATCGGTCAACCGAACCCGTCACTAGTTTTTTATTTATTCTTTTTGGCCGAATTGACCAAAAGCCATCGCATTCAAAAAAGAAACTCTTTTCTCTTTTCAGTGGAGATTATTTTTATCTTTTCGAATAGCTCGGCTCACAGAGGTCTCACGGACTTGTGGTTGGGCTTAAAATGTGTTTAATTTCCCTCCCCTCCCTCTTTTCCTCACCACAAAGAGACATCCTCGATGTTGACCAACCCTGCCACCCACTATCAACCATAATGACCTTGTCCGGCCAAGCAGCACTACTTTGAGCCATCAGCACCCAAGCAATCACAACTGTATTTGGGACAGCGATTGTTAGGCTATTTTATCTGCAAAAAAAGTGAGTTTTTTTTTATTAGTTCTACTAAAAACATTATTTTAGCAGAAATTCGATTATCCAAAATTTTTGTTTTTCCGAACCAGTCCCAATCAGTTCGGATTGCTAGTCTAATCGAGGTTCTGCTGTACAACATTGTGAGCTTAATAACATCTCTCTGATGAATGTGCAAACTCCTTCGTACCGCCAAATTGTCCAACTCATTTCACTAGAACTTTCTAACCAATTTCACTCACAGTGGCTACCTTGTCCCTCGTCTCCTGCAACCACCACAGAGAAAGAAAAACTACTCATAATTTGTACCAAAGGCCTACTGTGAACTAGCCCAAAACTTTAAAAAAGTGATCATTAATCGTTTGTAGGAATGTGGCGAAGCATGACTCGGTGACTACAGCCTGAAGAGTTGACAGACAGCGTTCACTGAAAATTTGCCAGTTTTCTTCCGTTAAAAACTTTTCCTTTTGGTTGTAGCCTACACTTTTTCTGCGAGTGTGACATCATCATCATCATCATGAGGTTGATCCAACTAAATACTGGGAACCACACTGCACACCAAACCACACCAAAAAAAAAGTTCACCCACGAAAGATAAGATTTGATTCACTGGTGCTTCACTGCACTGCACAATAAAGGAAGGCATTTCACCTCGCGAACGATTTCGATTCACTGCACTGCATTGCACAAGGAATGAAAATATGAAAACATCTTCACTCCCACGAAAGAATTAATTATTCTTGCACTGAACCACCCGACAAAAGAAAACGAGCACTCTGCGGAGATGCACTAATGTTAAGGGATTGAAACTAGTAAGCAAGTCTTGGGACATTTGATTCACTTCATTTCACTGCCAAACCAACACAAGGCTATTGAAAAACGACTAAGCACTCCACGAATCATTTTGACGAACAGGATCAAAACGATGGGGAGGATTTATTTAGGTGGTCAGAGTTCGCTGTTTTCAACGGCTGAAAACCAAACCCAGCATGGCTAGTGAAACCCTACTTTCGGCCTTGTGAACTCAACTGGCCGTTAGTTTCAACGGGTGACCTAAGGAAGAAGAAAAAATGTATAAATAATATTTCTTGTCATAAAAGTTCAGTTAATTTGCTAGAAGAAGGTCATAAAGTGATTAGTAACACAACGTAGCCTACAAACCATAAACAACATTTACCTATTACTTTCATAATCATGTGGAGTGTGACAGACTCCAGCAGAACAACATTCATATGAGGGAGAGTCATTTCCTTAACTTACACAACAATTAAGTTTACAGTAAATAAACAATTCTAGATCATAATGTTCGTTTGCACTTAGCAGCAAACTTTGTTCTGTCAATTCAAAGCTGAGGGTTTGCTTTACTGCGTATTGCCTTGCGGGTGAAACTTCTCATCTTCTCTGAGATGACGTGGTGATTGGCACTTCCATGATGTAGGACCTTTCTTCCAAAAAAATATTCACGGTATAACTTCAGACAGGTGTAAAATGCAAGAACCAGCCAACAGGTTTGACTGAATTCAAATCATCTCCATTTCACTATTCAATGAAAAAAATGAAAATAGATAATTTGTTTTTCACATTTGATCACTGCACTGGACAACATACATGTGCCCTACAAATTTCACTTTCAGCAGAGGGTGCAAAGGTTTAAAGAAGATGGAAACTGGGGAACGTGTGCTGGGTTTGAATCACTTTTCTTCAATGCACATAAAAATGTTGAATATAAAAAAAAAACAGAAAATGAACAATTGTGGCGAAACGGAGAACACAAACTTGACCTCTTCCCACTATTTAGCACTTGTAGAGGGATGAACTACGGCCTGATTTTTTGCTCATTACTTTGGCTGTAGTCACTTCACTGCAGTGGCCTCTACCCGACTGCACTCAAATTTCGCTTAACAGCACTGCACTCGACGCCAGTACGCCGCACTCTACGTCACTGACTGCGCTGCACCCGACGCCACTAAACTCAAATTCTGCTAACTCCACTCAACTTTAATGCACAGAAATAACCGTAAAAATAAATATTGCAACCCGCCACGGGAAATTAGTAACCTGTGAGGAACTGGAACTGGGGAGAAAATCTTGGTGGGTTTGATGTACTTCACTGAATGACGACTTTACTCCAAAATAATTGTAGAGAACCCCAAAAGGAATAAGCAACTATGGGGTTACAGGAAGCGGCGGTGAGAATCATCTAACTAGCAGAAAATTCTTTATTACACAACAGTGACGTTCCTCAAAATGTATAACGAACCCAACAGGGAATGAGCGACCGTGGGGTTACATGAACAAACGCATGGTGCTGCACTTTGGTGGGTTTTGCTCATCTGCAGAATGAAAGTTGTTCTTCGGTTAAGATGGTGAAACCCCTCGGGAAATTTTGAACTGGTGATCACCTCTTGGCAGGCCTGTTGCATTTTACAGCACAATAACGAACTATTAAAAATACAGAGAACCCCACAGGGAATGCGAGACTATGGGGTTGCTGGAACTAGCCAGCATATCTCGACAGGTGAGTGAAATTCACTTTACTGCGTTCACAAAGTGATGTTTACACTCACAAAAACTGGTTGATGTGTGATGGTGGTGGTAGAGGTTGAGAGGAATCAACTGACCAATATGATTCACTTTACTTCTCAAAGGATGCCACATTCACTGAATTATTGAGAACAGTGTACAAGATGTGCAACAAGTGAACGCATCTTGACAGGTTTGATTCACTTCACATCACTTCTTAATAAAACATTCATCACATTATTAGAACCCCACACGGAATGTGAGACGTGGGTTGATTGAAAACAGGTGAGTATATCATCTAGGGGTTAATTCACTGTTGCTTCACTGCACATTAAGTGAAGGCATCAAATCTAACACCTCACAAAGGATTTAGATTAATTTACCGCACTGCACATTGAATGAAAATATGAAATTCTTTCACTCGCAGATTTTGATTATTTTTGTACTAAACAAAAAGGTGGTTTTATCCTGGTGAAAAATTTCGTTTCACTGCACTGCACAATAAACGACGATCAAATAGCCTAAAGTCTTTCACACCACGAGAAATTTAGATTTTATTCACTTCACTGCACAATGAAAAGGGATATTAAAAAAAATGAGTGCCCCACGGAGGATGCACTAATGTGGACGGATTGAAATTATTAAGCACATCTTGGCAAATTTGATTCACTTCATTTCGCTGCCCAACCAACACTTTTTAAAAACGACTGAGAATGCCACGATCCAAATGTGACTGGACGATCGAAACCATGGGGAGGATTATTTAGCTGGTCTGGATTCACCATTTTGAAATGCTAAAAATCAAAACCAGCATGGCTAGTGATACTTGGCTTCTGGAGGACTTGTGAACTTCACTGGCCATTAGCGTGAGGGGTGACCTAAGGAGGAAAAATAAATTTGCATAAATAATATTTCTTATCATAAAAGTTCAGTTATTTTACTAATAAAGACAAAGGTGACTAGTAACACAATGTACACCTAACCAACATTACTTTATTTACCTATTACTTTATTTTACCTATTACTTTATAATCATGTGGAGTGGTGTCAGACTCTACAACATTCTTATGAGGGACATTCAGGCCAACCCTTCCGAATGTCAAGGTAGTAGCAGTCGCCACTTGGCCAGTAGACCTTACAAAGCACTCGCCATTTCACAATTTCTACTCGCCACATACCAAATACGTTTTGTATGATGCAAGGTTTCTCTAATTTATGTATTAACAAAATTGTGCAATTTTCTTAAACTCCAGTATTAATGCAAAGAATCCAGTTATATAGCCCTTATAAATCTGAGCACGCCGCCGCAAACCGTTCGTCTCTAACGTATACGGTTCCAGAGATACCACATTTTTAGTGGCATGCTCTGTAGCTAGTCGCCGTTTTGGCGAGTAAGGCTAAATTCCAAGTCGCCAACTGTTGATTTCCACTCGCCAAATGGGGGGAGAGAGGAGTAACTGCTTTGGTCTTGTACTTTAATGAAACAAATTGTAGAAAAAACACATCGTGTGATTGAAAACAATCGAAAGTAGTACTGTACTTTCTTTCATTACGTGTAAAGACCAAGTAGGTTACATCGTTTTCCAAGTATTGCAGTTAATTGCAGCAGAGCCGCAAATGCAATGATACTCAGTAAAACTTTGAGTAGCCATCTTCTGTTTACTTAATGATGTTTCATTTCTCGATTGTTTTCAATCACACAGTAATGTGATACAATGTGTTTTTTTCTGGTATGTACAATTTGTTTCATTAAAGTACAAGACCAAAG
>JAHWFP010260421.1:64494-85821 GCA_023313725.1 Lithobius niger
GGGGGGGGGGGGGGGGGGCTGTAACTAAAGACTGGTGCATTTCCGGACCCATGTTTATAGGACTTTTTCTTCTTATCTTTGATCACACAGCGGACCCTCAAAATATTTGACACCAATTTCCGAACACCCTGTATAACTGCACTTTTTGGTGGCAGTTACTTGGTTTAACATGAACAAATATTTGTCCGACCCCTACAATCAACAAAACCCTACACAAGAAAGTGTCATTTGCGTGATGTCACTTGAAAATGGGATAACAGCTTTTACCAAGTAACCAAGGCAGCAACCTTACCACTACGTATGCCACATCAGTGATTTACTGACAACTTCTGGTTGGAACCAGGCCAGTCACACAAACTACACACATGTGGCTGTACTGCATTACGTTATTTCTAATGTCTGACTTCACTGACGACTTTTTCCGACTTACCTTCAGAGAAGGGTTGGCAATTTCCCAGAGAAAACTAGTTTCGGACAGGGCAGTGATAATTCCTGGTCAGAAGCATTTTTTATTTTATTTAAAAAGTTGGGGTGACTGCTTGTTAGATGTCAATATTATTTGTTAGCCCAATAATTCTATTTGAAACCAAAACAATTTACACTTTAAGTACTGTAAGTAAGTTCCATACGGTTGGAACTGTCCCATGTTTGGAAACTGTCTCATGTTCGGTTACACGGTTTATAGAACTAATATCTGAAAAACCGCTTTCTGTATGCGCCTTCCAAATCCCATGGCTCACGCGCCAAAAATAGGTAATGCCTACTAAACTCCATCAAAGAAATCGAAATCAATTAAAGTAAAAAAGACTGGTGGATGTGTGGGAGTGGGATGCGGGGGGGGGGGTTGGTTTTTACAAATCCGCACATGCCTCTTGTTCTACAAATCTAAAGCACGGTTTCTTACTTTGAAAATTCAATGACATTATGAAGACTGTTCTTTTACGCAAATTTCAAAACAATTTACAACAGTTACATTGTGGCGAATTTTTGACAAATATCACACGATTTTGCTCATGTGGAACGGCGTTTGTCTTCTTCAGGCAAGAGTTGTCAGGTGTTTGTGTTTCACAGCCATCGCCAAACAAAAAATGCTCAAGAGCCTGGATATGTCTTCCATTTAGCTCTACTTAGCTATGGGCTTTCCAGCAGGATACCCTTGATAAAAGAGGCTCTTCTGAAAAACCCAGGCCATCCGCTATGCTCACGACTAGCCACGGACTGTCTAATTTCCTCTTGCTGAGTAGAAGCCCTGAAGCAGAATCAGAGCGACGCGCGATGCTACGTCGCAGTACGGCTGACAGTGTTGCAGGACGATTTATCCTGCACTTTTTTCTGTTTTAGTCTTCGTTTTGCGATAATTTCGCCAAAAATTGACCGATTTTGACGTTCAAATACACCGTTTTAACCGTTCTTTCGAGAGTTTTTGAATGGTGCTATTGTCATGACGATAGATTTGGTCGTTCACAAGTTGTTTAGCTAAAACAACCTACAACGGTCTCGACAAAAAGTTGTCGCAAGAAAGTTGTTCATGAACCCAAATGGGCCCAACTCAAAATTTTACACAATGCAAAATTCCATCTTCTCACCCTTCCTGCCACCCACAGACCGTTTTTAGTTTGCAAAAAGCTTGTCGCAGACCGGCTGAAAATATTCTGCTTCTGGGCGTAGAAGCATCTAGGTCTTATCTACAACTCTACATCCGCAGCTCCGGTGAGAAACTGCAGAGAATTCTCCAAAACAGCAATTTCACGTGGTTTTCCAAAACGTCCTAGAACATCCAAGCCCAACTTCAAGCTCTCACAGAAAGAGAGAGATTGGGGGGATGAAAACGCACACAGCAGCGCTTAAAATAACCAAAAGGCGGACCAAAAAGCGAGCCAGAAACCAGACCGAGAACTGACACAGCATGGTTACAATACCAGGAGCACAAACCCAAGTCAAAATCCCAAAACAATTAAAGCTAAACCCATGTCTACCCTCTCGGCCCCTGAAATCCCCAGAAAAGATGTAGCTCCTAATTGTCCACATACAAAAAGCAATGTGTACATGATCCCATGTAGAAATTGTGACGCTATATACGTGGGAGAGACATGCCGAGGTGTCCAAATTCGCATTTTAGAACCCATAACGCCCACTAGTACACACGACCTGCAAAATGGCACTGCTGAACACACAATATCTCAAAACATCACATTAACTGGAATGAAGCCAAGACTATTCGTTTCAAACACCATGAAGGAGAGCCACCTCAGAGCACTTTGGGTTGGTCCGAGAGCGACATGCATCTCTTGGTGCCGTCCTTGTGGCGTCGTCCACGGGGCAGATGCCGATTTTGACCGTGATCGGACCACTTTTAATTTTTCCTGCGATAGTAATGCCATAACAATGAAACACCATGAAGAATTTGGCAATCCACTCGTCAATCTTCAGCCGTCGTGCATCCTTTACATTCAACAGCTCTTACACCCCTCTCTCAAAGCTAAACAGAGTTCACGATGGAATAGGCCTAAAAAAATCTGCTCCCAGTGGTGCCTGCCAAGATCAGTGGAGAGGAGTGCGTTATTCAAATTCTAAGCAAACAGTGTGATATAAAACGCAAGCACCTGACAACTCTTGCCTGAAGACGACACAAAAACGACCGCTTAGCCATTCCCGAAAGAGAACCTGCTGGATGTTGGCTGTGACAGTGTACGCCATGCAATATGTTACTAGAGTTATAGTAACCGAGGGCAAAGGGCAAATAAAAAAAAAACTCAATTTTACCTGGGTGGAGGTCAAAATTGTTTTCTATTGCCTAAAGAAAATATACGCTGCCTGTAAATTTTGTTGCATTCAGTTCCTGAGTGCTTGTTACCCTGGAGGAATCAAAACTCTCTCGATATGCCCAGCTGAGCTGCCCATCTGCGCATGCGCCAGCACGCGCAGACCTTCCATAAATGGTATTACGGCGTTAGCTAACCATCTATTTTTCCTCCAGATATGTCTGCCATGGTGGTGACTCCAGAGGGGAGTTGGGTTTGTATTTACAGGTAGTGTATATTTTCTTTAGGCAATAGAAAACAATTTTGACCTCCCCCCGGTAAAATTGAGTTTTTTAATTGCTGGCCGAAAGTATCACACTACCTGTAGGCTAAATTTTGTTGCATTTATAGTTGACCTCGTCAATACAGGTGGCGGGCACCATCATGGCGGGTCCCAGAGATTTGGCTCAGTCCACGGGTGCGTCTAGCAGAATGGCCGTTAATCTCTTGCAGTTTGACTTAAGCAAGTACTGCGGTGGGGAATGATTATAGTCAACATCATTGTGAGAGTTTTGATCTAGATGTGAGATCGCGCGCCGGCCCCGGGGGGGATTAACCTTAGTGAGGATTCCTGAGGGTTAGATGAGGACTAGAACTTTAAGAACGGATTGATTGGAGTTGGTGATGACTTGATTGAAGATTAGAAGAAGGGGTGTTGGGTGATGCGGAATGAGGAGTCACAAGGTTATCAAGTGTTGAGGGTGAGAGTCTTCATTCCGGGCAAATGTTGAAAATTTGAAAGTTCAGGAGGATTATGAGTTTACGGCCGGGTGGTAAAGGTGAAACCATCGCCTTTGGCGCTCGAGCGACAATCGAGGCATGGTTGTTTCCCTGTTCGGGTTAGCGACATTTTTCACATTTCACTAATTGCCGGGACGAAGATTGTGGCATTGTCCCACTGCCACACCTGGCTTGCAATGTATGTTTCGCTCGGCATTGCTTGATTTGTCCGGATCCATTCCTGAGCTAGTTTGTGGTGTTCATGACGGGCTAGCTCAGGAAGGACCGGGGGTTGGTTGATGGGGTCGTCGAGTTTAGGATCCGCAGGAATGGCAGTGTTCCCGATGACGTCTTCGATTTTGGGAACAGTCACCATTGTTTGCGTGCCTTGATTGGTTAGATGAATTGGCTTTCGAGGGAGAGCAGGGTGGTGGATTTTGAAGATGGGTTGGCGATTCGTTGAGCCTGGTAGTGGGGAAAGACGACGAAATTTGGGGTCGGCGAGCTCGATTTTCCTTTGCATTTTGGTGTTACTGGATGTGAGGTTTTCAATACTGAGCTTGTATGCTTCCATCAGTTTTCGGGCGTTAGCAAGCTTTGTATCAAGGTTGGCACAATGAGTTGCGGTGGGTTCACAGTTTGTTCGGAGGCATTCAAGTTCCTTTTCATTAAGATCAAGCTTCTGTTGAGCTCTGTTTAGAAGAATGTCACAATCACCAAGGTTTTTGATTAGATTGGAAGAAAAACATGGCTGGCGTCAAGTCTAAACGAAGATGTGTTTGAAGCAGTCGAAGTGTTCAGTGCGCCTTGGCGAGGGGTCAGTGTATCCGTTGAACTCTGTTTGGTATGAACGGAAGCCGACGTGACGGTGGCCGGAATGGTGGCAGTGGGCTTCATTTTTGGCTTGTGTGAAGCGGAGGGGAAGACTTTGGATGGTGTGGCTAGTTCACTGGCTTTCTTATTCTTCATTTGCATAGAACGAACGACGGATTGTTTGTTGTAGAGTTGAATGACGGGCCACTCATTCGGAGAAATGGTCAGGTATGTAGAACAGGGGTCCTTGTCATAATCACATTTCCGATGCCGTTGGCAAACAGGATGTGGGTCGTGGCCTTTTTTGGACGAAACAACACCAACGCATGTGCAAACGTCGAGTCTACGTACCGTTTCGGGATCCCAGCCTCTAATGAGGAATGACAATTTGCCTCCGCGAACCCTTGGTGGCATGGTTGCGAAGAGCTGACTGTGGAAGGCGGGAGACAGTTGGGCTTTTCAACGCCACTTAGTCCCAAGCAGCGGGAGGAGGGAAGGGTTTCAAGACAGATGAATCCCGTTGGTGGTAGAAGGTCTGTGAATTGATAGTGGAAGGAGGTCAGTGGATAATCCATAAGCAACTTCATGATGGGCCAAAGTGAATGTGGCAAATAACATTCTATCATGAGTGGGGAAGTTAGTTGATGGCTGCTAGAGTGAAATCCCGTGAAAGGACCTGGCAAGATCTTCCTGTAGAGATGACTGACGAGTAGAGAACGTGAACAAGGGATACGACGACAGCCCAAAGATTGGTGGTGACCATGTCATTAAAATCCTGTTAAATGAGTGATGGCATAAGGCTGAGTAACGAAAAACGCTGGTTGACAAAACTTGTCTCGAGAACCATGGTGGCTGAAGACCAAGAGAGAAACTGGAGTGCCTAAGGAAGTTGGATGATGCTTCAGGTGGTCATAAAGGAACTCAGACGAAGTAGGCTTTCTTCATGTTGAGTCCATGAGGGGTGAGTTGGGAGGACAGTTCAGCTTTTCAGCAAGATGTAGCGGGTGAATTTTTGACGAAGGTAAAGAGCTTATAGAACACCAAAGAGGTTGAAAGGGTTCAGAATTTGTGTGCAGTCACAGTGACGATGTTGTCGCTGCAGCAGATGTGTGGAGGTTGTAGGTAAAGTGAGTGTACATCATGATTCGAAGGGTGATAACGGGCGCTGGATGGCGTGCCGTTGCCAAGGTGGCGTGAGGATTTGTAGCCGGGTCATGTGGTTTGCAAGTTGGTTGTACGCTGGGTGTAGTACCTTGGTGCGCGAACGTAATGACAGGGTCACATGAGAGAGCCGGGGGCAGGCTTCGTCTTCACACTGGTTGTTCGTCATTGCAGTGGAGTTGTGGGTCAGGGTTAGAACTGTTTTGTTTGTTGAGAAGTACGGAGAACGAAAGAGTGCAGCGTTGCTGAATTTCATTTCCTAAGTAGCTGGGTGATCATTCAGGAGGTAGGGTGACAGGCGGAAGTGGGACATTCTCCCCATGAATACGGTGTGGTTGGACGGAAGTCGTTGGTGATCATGTGAAGAATATGAATCGAAGCAGAGAGGTTGAGGCAAGGCCATGATGCTTTCAGGTCAATTACGGGACATGTGTAGGTCATGATGGTAGTCGACGGTGTCAAATGCGAAGCCACTTGTGTGGCAAGCAAGAAGCGTGACGAATGGTGACGTGTTCTGAGATGAACAACGAACGTGAGAAAATTTCCTTACAGTTGGGGCGTTGTAGGAAGCTGCGCGTGGCAAAAGATTAACGATGGCACAGGCCGGAGGAGAGAATAGAGATGAAAGATGGCCAGGAGGGGTTCCATCATCGATGGGTCGGTGATGAGCTTGGGAAAGGAGATTGGCAGGGCAGAACCATAATGCATCGAACCTCCGGAGTGTATTTGTGGTTCGGGAGTCAACAGAGCTTGACGGACGTGAGCATCCAAGGTGAAACTGAAGAACATGAGCTAACGATGAACGAGAGATTCATAAGCGAGCGCAAAGCTTTCGGCGAACGTGAGGCAGACGTGCGAACGCGAGCTTATGGCGAACGTGAGCTTTCGACGAACATGAACTTCGGCGAACATGAGGTAGACGTGGCGAGCATGCCGAACGTCAACTTTCAGCGAACATGATAAGGCATGCCACGTTGATATGCTTTATCGGTGTAATTCAACAGGTCTAGAAGGCGAGATGCGAGGATTTTAAACGAGTTAGGCGTCCCTGGCGGAGATCATGATAGGTTGTGCATCAAGATGGTCTTTCGGCGAATGTTGAGCGTTTGACGAGCGTCGGGCATCAGCGAACGAGAGCATTCGGTGAATTTTCAGGGTGAGAGCCATTCGACAAGCGCGCAAAGAATAATCTTCATAGGTGAGGTCTTTCGGCGAAAGTAGGGGCTTCCGATGAACGCAGAGGCTATGAAGAGGGTAACAATGGCGGTGCATCGCGGCCGGAGGCTGGAGGAAAGAGAGATGGTTGGCTAACGCCGTAATACACTTTATGGAGCATGCGCAGATGGGCGGCTCAGCTGGGTGTATCGAGAGAGTTTTGATTCCTCAAGGGTAACAAGCACTCAGGAACTGAATGTAACAAAATTTACACGTAGTGTGATATTTTTGGCCGGCAATTAGAAATACTTTGTTTTACAGCCTAAGCGCCCGCGTCTACAAAAATCGCGCGCGTCATTTTTTTTTATGACTTCGCTTCGCCTTCGAAACAAACGGCGCATGAGATCTACCACAATTTAGCGTAATATGTAACATGCACACTGGTAGATGGCAGTTCTACTCTCTCCGTGTTCCTACCTAAGTCGCTAGTGGACTTTACCAAAGGCTAAAAATAACTATGACCTCGTTAAACTATAACTTACCCCTTAAAATATTTTCTCGCCTGTACAAGCGAAATTTTGCTATAAAAAATAAAAATAAAATCCACCCGTATGTTGCTTTTGAGTAAGCAACTCCTGTAAAACAAGCTATTTTTCTTTTTGGCCCTAAGCTACCAACACGGACAGGTTCTCTTTCAGTCATTCATAAAACGGTCCAGGAAAGGAGTGGAATAGCTCTTAGTTACTTTAATTAATCCCAAGGTTAAGTTAATTTTTTTTCAATATGCCTACTTTGTATTAACATAATGCTATTGACTATTTTATTGGCTGTATTTTTGGATGAAAACAGAAATACGGTTTTCGTGTAACCAACCAAAATAAAAACTGGTTAAAATCATAGGCCTATCTCAAGACCGAAAAGTAGGCTTACCAGCAAGTGCAACTTTTAATAGGAGCTAAAACTTAGGTCGCATTGCTGGTTAAGGGTTCGTGTTCATGTATGTAAAATTTACATCATTTGACCTATGTATCGCATTGCAGACGTTTTGAACTGGATAAAATTAACTTGCGTTCTCAGCTGTTGTTTATTACGTAAAAGCATCATACAAAAAGCCGTAGAGGAAAAAACTAGTTTTCACCGGGATGGTAAAAACCAGCCCAGGTAATAACCATGCCAACCCTGATTCAGAACCAATCTTACAGTGATTAGTGTAGCCTACAGGATTAGGAATTGTATTTGAAACCACATAGGGACAACATGGACATTCACAACAAAACGTAGGTTTAAATGCTTGGACTAGTTATCTATTCCGGGACAATCCTGAGTCTTATAGAAGCGGATCAGCTATACATAAGAATGCAGTGTAGCCTAACACACTAATATCGCCTATCATTAAACAATGACAAGACTTAGTTAGCTCAAATTCTGTAAAAAAATGGAAGGAACTATAAAAATCCACGAATTAGCCAGAACATGCATGCGAAGGAAATAGCCCTGTGCAAGGCGAAGCGCCATGACTTGTGAAGGAAAATTGGCCAATTCAGGGTACAAGAGAAAGTGGTGACGCGACGCAGAGTCCCAACATTCAGTACCATAATTTTTGAGGGCCAAAGGAAACCTTTTCCCCAAAAATAGTTTGTAAAAAGTTGTTCAGCGGATCAATTGTGGTTAATTCTAGCGTGAAGTAGGCTAAGGATCGGGGAGGGGCCCTTACAGATTCCCTTTAAGTAAATTTGCTTAATTCCTGTACTACTCCCTTACCAGTTAATCTCGAGGATGAGGTCTGTGGACTTGGAATGTTTTAAATATGAGCGTGAAGAGAAAAGGAAGTGAGTTAAATAATATCCATTCATACTTTCCTTTCCAACAAGGCAAGTCATTTACTTTATTATATGATGAGAAACAATTCTTTCGGTATAAAAATGATGTCAAAACAATGTTCTAAAAATAAAGAGACCGAAATTCACCCGCCATGCGGGAAAGTGTAAGGAATGGGCCAAAACTGGGGAAACTACTTCTTTAGGCCTATTCAATTTAGGCATAATAAATTAGAAAATATTGTGTCATAACTCACAGAAACAGTCCAAAATTTAAATCATCATCACATCATAACAAGAGTCCGTCCCAGGAGAACAAAATGGAGCCGGCCCAGATTAAGAGAAAACACAGGAACAGTTAATCTTTTCAGTGCCCTTCAAAACGACACGACCATCTTGGTCGAAAACCACAGGTCGAGACTCGAGAAGAAAACAAGACAAAAAACAATAGTAATAAAACAAACGTAGTACAAGATAGACGCATTGCTGACAGAGAAAGAGCGAGAGTAAGGGAAAAAAAAGCCGAGTCCCAGAAAAATTACAGCTGAAAAAACTAGCCTATCACCTTCAAACACAATCCACTCAACCAGGAGAGAAAAAAGGGTGTCACCACAAAGACCGTGCTAAAAAAAATAAATAATGAAAAGGCGAAATGGGCATAACACGTTAAAGACGCCACCAATAAAACGTCAGTTTAGCACATAGGCCTAACTACGCGTAAAAAAAAAAAAGCAACTGATACTGCCAGTATTAAATATGCTGGTAGCAGGACACTTTCTGCTGCCAGTAAGCACCATTTCATGTACCGACAGCAAGAATCTTCGAAACGCTGGTGCCAGCAAGCCACATTACATGTTGTGTAAGAGTGGTGTACTAACAGCAAGAAACTTACAAAAAATACTGCTGCCAGTAGGCTACCCCACGCTACAGCAGATATAATGAGGCTTACTGGCAGCATCGTTTTTATGTCTCTTGCTGCCAGTACACCACTCTTGCAGTAGCCTACATGAAATGGGGCTTACTGGCAGCAGTGTTTTTAAGTGTCATGCTAGTTACCAGCATATTTTATACTGGCAGTAGCCACTGTGAAAAATATTTTAGTACACCCGAACAAATAGAGTTGCTACTAGTACCAATTGGTACACGTAGCAACCATCTGTTCGGGGATGTACTTAAAATATTTTTCAGTGGCTACTGCCAGTATATTAATTTGGTTATGGTTTAATTCAAATTGAAAAGCTCTACATTTTAAAAATAAATTAAAAATAATGATAATATTTTTGCTGAAGTTCCATACTTCCTATTGTTACGACGTTATCGTTGCTGTCTGATGCGGCAGTTGTTGATTTTGGGTGTCATTTCCAAGGGGCATTTTGGAATCGAGCAAGGCAACGAAACAATTAACTTTCATCATTATGCACACACCATATGTGCCCAAGTAACGCACTTCACGATGCTGTTCTTAATTTTAATTAAAGCAGTAACTAACACCTTTAAACATCTGGAGCAGGCACGATCCTCGTTAATTCATAAGCACGCGTGATATCCGCAGTACTCCACCATCCTGCATCGCAGTCCTAAACTAAACCATTGTTGCAATCTCGTCGTGTTCCATTGCTAAAGAAGGACTGAGATCGTGAAAATGGATGCTCAGCCCATCAAACACAGTAAAACCATAACGCCACTTCTGTCCGTAGCAGCTTGCAGTGGCAGTTCCAGGATGAGCCTCGTGGAACTGATTAGGCTAGGTGGACGGATTTCTACGCGCCATTTTGAGGGACACCTCCAAAACAGGCATTTCGAATTAGATTTAGATACGAGGCTTGGTCTTTCTTAGCCGTTATATGTCAATTTAACTTATCCCATACTTTTCCCTCGACCATACACTACGATCGGAAGACACTTACCTACCAAAATAGAGCTACATTAGCCAAAATACTTACACTTTAGCTCTCGGGAACAGCAATCACATCCCACTGTTTCCATGACGTCAACCCAGAGATAACAAACGGAATAACAAGTGCGACATCAGCAGCAGTGTGACCACACACACAAATTTCGGAAATTACTACACCGGATCCAAAACTTACTACAAATTACTATATAATTTTTAAAAAATTATTCTCAAATAATTATTTCAAAATGGGTTAAAAATTAAATCTCTCCCTGTACCGGTACATAACAGCTGATCAGTCGGAGTTAATCGAACGGGGATGAAATCCGATTCAACTCAACCACAGCTGTGCATGCCGGTTTCGCATAAATATAAATAAATAAATAAAAATCCTACCTGTTTCTTGGCGTGCATTTTTTTCTAGAGTTAATAAGATAAAAAATGAAAACCTGAAATTGTTCTTCAGCAATGGGTGTTGGAAGTTTTCTATCCAAAAGAAAGTATTAGTAGTAGCAAGAATTTATAGGGGTTTGGGTTTGCTTCGAAGGCAAAAGCATTAGCAGATGTATTAGTAGCCGCAACTACCGCCAGAGCTCCGCGTAGGACGGGAAGAAGTAAGACGGTATATCTAGTTAACTTTCTAATCTATGGTGTTAGCGACGCGACCAAAGCCTAATTACCACAAATCTGTTTATATTCATCCGCGAGCTAAAACAATGACGCCGAAACAGCTTAACAATGCACTCGCGCGAAGTTTTTTTTATGTAATACTAACAATTTCATATTTTTTACGGTAGTGTGACACTATAGCATGTCTTTAATATTAACACGTCTATTGTTTAACTATTAATGGTGTGTATGTCATTTCTTCAATAGCAAATTTTATTAAATTGGAATAATTTCTCTCTTTCCAAATTTGATGGCCCTGACAAGGGCCGTTTTGATTTGGCTTTTAAAAAGGCCGTTTTGAAGGGGGGGGGGGGGGAGAAGACAAACTGTAACGAATATAGTAGCCTACTCCAATCCTTAGTTCGCTTCATTCAGAATTACTGGAGTTTTCGTCACTTGATCCATTTACTTGAAATGCCAACCTTTCAACAATCAAATCCGACAATCCATCGGCTTTCCACATTTTATCTTCCTCTTTAATTACGTGTTTTAAGTATAATTCTTCCAGTTTGTGATGGTGACGTTTGATAAAGCTTTAGGTACCAGCTCTTCAACTTCTTTTAACGTAAAAGTTTGATTGTTGGCAGCAACATATCCGACTTGACTCCACACCCTTTCTATACGGTTCAGTTCGTAGTGGTATGGAGGCCTGAGAACGATTGCAGCAAGGGTGTTACGATACGATAATGGTCGTACTGTGTTTTTGCACCTTCAATTAATGCGTACAATTCTCGGTTCAACATTGTGCCATTGAACGCAATATTTTATTCTTGCAGCCAAGCTTGCATGTCAGTTTTCCGTGAACTCTTCGTCGGTATTTTTCTTCCTGCACAGAATGGTGTGAAGCTTTATCCAATACGATGACACTGTTTGGTTGTAAAAAAAAAAAAAATACCACAAATTAGAAAACAAAAACTAACTCGTTTGATGTTTAAGGTAAGGTCGAAGTCAAAACAGCCAAAGTCAAAACTGCAAACTAAAACAAATTAACTTTCCTGCACGATTTCAGCTGCTGCAGTGTTGCTGTACTGTTTAGTCCACGTGAAACCTTACTGCTATATCCAACCCTTATACACGTAAATACGGTACAATTAAAGCCATAGCTCACCTTTCAAAACGTTTGATGCTGGAACAAAGGAAGAACTATGTGAGGCTACACAATCGACTACTGCACTTTCTGGGCCAATTGTTTCAGTGTTCCTCACTCAAGTCGTCTACTGTCCGATCACCCTACTGATGACACAATTGTTGATGATAGCAAGAATGATACATGTATCAGTTTTTAAGATTTTCAAGCACTTATCCACACATATAGTGTAAGCAAATTAGGCCAAAATAAAGGCAAACCTGGAATTAAATACTAGAGAAATTATCTTTGGCAGGGACGTTCGTGTATATCAGGGTAATTAATTTCTAGAAGTATAGAAAAATTCGCCTTGGGGAAAAGCCGCCATTTTGGAAAATGGCCGCCAAATAATGTTATATTAGCCGTAACTGCGGCATAGTCGAGCCTACAGGAAAACATCCCACACAAAGGATGTAGAGAACAGTATAACGAACAATTTTGCTTTTATTAGAACAATTTTTTTCTGTAAAACAGCTAAATAAAGCTGGTAGAGCCAGTTGAATATTAAGTACATATTCCAAGGTACCTCATTTACTATATAGTCTGGTAGCAGGGCCAAAAACCTGAAAGTAAGGTCCGCCCAATGTTTTATGGTGTGTTGTGTTTCTTCAAGGCATACTTAATGAAATTCTTCAGGGTGCCACTTTGTCACCCTTGAGCAAATTTAAATATTCAAGATGGCTAAAAAAGCATATATCAGCCATATCTTCGCTTATAGAACAGACAGGATATTATCATTTTGGTGTCTAATACTACGTTTCAGGGTCAGGGAATACTAAGAACGGATTATCTTGTTGATAAAATATACGCACTTTTTTTTAGGGGCTGGTATCAGTCACCGTTCGATTTTTCGCTCATTTTCAACTTTCAACTGCTATTCTGCCGTTTCTAATTTAGGTAGAAGACCCCAATTAGATTCATTCGAAAGGTTGGAATGTCTTCTTTGCATCAAGGGTAAATAAATGGATTTATCAATGTTAGGAACCGAGCTATACCCTTTTTTTTAGGGCCTGGTATCACAGTCACCATTCGATGTTTTGCTCATTTTCAACTTTCAACTCCTATTCTAACGTTTCTAATTTAGAGGGAGACTCCAAATCGATTCATTCGAAAGAAAATATTCCCACCTTTCGAGTGAACCTAATTAGAGTCATCCACCTAAATTACAAACACCAGAATAGCAGTTGAAAGTTGTTAAATCAAACAGTAACTGTGATACTAGCCCCTAGTAAAAAGGGCGTAGCTCGATCCCTAACAATGATAAACTCATTTATTTACCATTGATGCAAAGAAGACATACCCACCTTTCTAATGAATCTAATTGGGTCTTCTACCAAAATTAGAAATGGCAGAATAGCAGTTGAAAGTTGAAAATGCGCGAGAAATCGAATGGTGACTATGACACCAGCTCCTAAAAAAAAGTGCGTATATTTTATCAACAAGATAATCCGTTATTAGTATTACCTGACCCTGAAAACGTAGTATTAGACACCACAATTATTATCCTGTTTGTTCTATAAGCGAAGATATGGCCGATATATGACTTTTTAGCCATCTTGGCCACAATCTTGAATATTTAAATTTACTCAAGGGTGACAAAGTGGCACTCTGCAAAATTTCATTAACTATGCCTTGAAGAACACCATGAAACATTGGCTGGCCCTTACTTCCAGGTTTTTGATCCTGCTACCAGACTATACAGTAAATGAGGCGCCTTGGAATATGTAATTAACATTCAACTGGCTCTACCTGCTTTATTTAGCTGTTTTACGGAAAAAATTGTTCTAATATAAGCAAAGTTGTTCGTTATACTGTTCTCTACATCATTTGTTTGGGATGTTTTCCTGTAGGCTCTACTATGCCAGAGTTACGGCTAATGTAACATTATTTGGCGGCCATTTTCCCAAGGCGGATTTTTCTATACTTCTAGAAAATAATTACCCTGAAATACACAAACGTTCCTGCCAAAGATCATTTCTCTAGTATTTAATTCCGGGTAAAAAGCTAATTTGCTTACACTAACAGAATTTCATCCAGGTGTTCAAGGACTTGTACGAACCCTGAATTACTTGCAGAGTTGTGCTAAGCACACTAGACGATTAGTTTTTAACCGTTTTCCAGTGACGTCATTTAGCCAATTCGAATGCACCAATTATTGGCTGACCTATCGTGGGCAAAAGTAAAAAATGGTAAAATCGTTTGAATACAGCAGTAAGGTTTCACGTGGACAAAACAATGCAGCAACAATGCAGTATCTGAAACCTTATAGGAAAGTTTATTTGCTGTTTTGACTTCGGCTCAGTTAACCCTTACCTTACATATCAAACGAGTTAGTTTTTGTTTTACAATTACTTTTAACTCCAGCAAAACAATGGCGAGAAAATTCAACAGTAATGGCAGAAATTAGAAAGGTAACGAGATATCGCGTCTAACTACTTCCCAGGCTACACAGGGCCGTGGAGGTAGCTGCAACTAAGAACGCCACTGCTAATGCTTTTGTCTTCGAAGCAGCATGAAGACATAGTATTATCATAGGTAGTAGTAGCCGCAACTGCCGTCAGGGCCACGTCATAGGCTTGAAAGAGGAAATAATATATGTATAACCAAAGTTCAAACTCATAGTTCATACGTTGACCACCACCCTTCACTTATTACCCCGATGGTGCTAGTGTCAAAATCAGGGATGATGTCTTCAGGAAAACATAGAAGTTGCTGATTAGTCATCTAATGACCACAGGTGAAAATTTCGTTTAAAGTGTCATTACTACTGTCCAGTATAGTAGGCCTAAGCTATACAACTTCCGCCAAGATACTCTTTCCCTAACTTAGGGTTCAACCAACATTGCTTGTGCAACAAAGAATTCCCTTCTTGATTTCTATTTCTTTATGTATGAATAGCAATAATTAATGAAGTATGAAAATAATAAAATTTTGTGATACTTGATCGTCCCAATTTGGAAACTTAACCCAAACACTTTATAGCTAGAAGAGCCAGAGAACTTGTATGAAGCAAGGCTCTGGGTAGCCTACCCAGTTGATCGCCTAATCAAAGCCAACTAATCCATAAATACTTAGGGACCGGTCATTATTTACCTTACCAGGGAAAGGGGGCACGGATCTTTTGTACCCTCTCGAGGAGGGGGTCATAATTTTTTTTAAGCCCATCAAGATGGTTCACAAAAAAAAAAACACCGACCAAACTGGAGGAAAAGTCTCACCATGTAAGTTTTTATGAGCATTTGACGTTATTTCTAGTGTCATCCGGTTAATCGTTCTTTAAAACCACTTTCTGAAACTGTGTTTGCACATTGAGGTATTTTTAAGTTGTATGTGTTCGTGTCGTTAAGGGCATGGACACGGTGACTCGAACAGTCTTACTCGTGTCAATATGAACCCCTTACATAAAAAGTTATTCTACCGCCATTAATCATGAATCTCAGTCCGAAGGCGATTGAAGAACACTTCTTTGAATGTTTTAAACAACAGTTTCCTCACAGTTGGGAACCTGTCATTGTGAAATGCTGTTTTATAATTTGTCCAGAGGAAATTATCTGCACTTAACCTGAAAGGAATAAGAAAAGCTTACTTTTTGTGGTGGGGGAGAGGGAGGTGGCAAAGCGTATAGTATTTTTTATTAACAACTATTAATAAAAGACTTACTTTTTAATTAATAGATTATGTTCACCAGATGAACCTTCTGATAAAACTCTTGATGCATTAATTAAGCCAGTTAAGGGTAATCTTGATTCAGCCCCTAGTTTGGTTGCAGAGCGTTTTCGCTTCGGAAGACGTGATCAGTGACCTGAAGAACAGTAAACCAGTTACATTACTGAGTTAAATGTTTATCTCGCCGCTGTGGATATGAACGTTCCTTAATGAAGCTTTCGAGAACGTTTACTTGCAGATACTTCACTTGTATACACTCAGATGGATCTCTTAGCTAAGACTGCGGCCACTGATAAAAATGTGGTTGGATTCAAAGCTGGAATTGCTTCCAACAGCTTCAAAGCTAAAACTGCAGCTAGGAATTCAAATAAACGTATTTTGTGTTATTGGTGCGGCTCTCGCTTATAAACACCCTAGTTTGCAAATGTAGGGATTACACATCATGTTACTCCTGTGGAGCCCATGGACATTTAAGAGGCATATATCTATAGATTCTGGAAACCTGTGAAAGCAACCTGGTTCCACTAAAAAGTCTAATTTTGGTCAACAAAACGATAGCAACCCAAAATCCAGAAAGTGCTATCGTTATGTTAAAAAACAATCCCAAAAGTATTACTTCTAGTGCAGTGGAATCTGGTTCAAATACAGACTCTGATACAAGATTTGAGTGTAACATTCATGGTTTATCTACAAACTCTGTTAAAAGTAACAAACGAGTCATACATTGTTCCTTAACGGCATTGTAAGTTGGTACTGGGTCTGATGCAAGTGTAATCTCGAAATGAAAATATTTTAGCTCGCTAAAGCTTAAAGAAACAGTCATTACCCTATGATCATGGTTGGGTCAAGTTATGCAGCCAATTAAGGGTAGTTAGTTTTGAGGTTTGCTTAAATAATCAAACTGAACGTCTGAGCATTATTGTTGCTCCAGGTGATCACCAGCCTCATTTGGAGAAGGATAAGTAAATTTCGCATCAGTCTAGGTCAATTTTTCGATCCAAATTGCCTAGACACAGTGATAATGCCATCATTTTAGTATAAAGTTGAAATATTTGGACGTTTCCCTGACTCTTTCAAGCCAGGTTTTGGAGAATTTCAAGAATTTCAAGGTAAATATTAAACTGAAACCCAATTCTAAACCCAGGTTCTTAAAGGCTTGATTTAAAGGCTTAGACGCAGTAATTTGAAGTAAGGTCAAGGCAGGAAGAGATTATTCAGACCTGTAGCTTTTTGACGCGCACCCAGCGTTAGCCATGGCGCCAAAAGGAGAGAGGGTCAATTTTGCTATATAAATCTTATCGGAAATCCTAGGTTCTTTTACATTCCACAATTGACATGAGCATGAGACATCACAGGGCCATTCTCTGCCCGAAAATGCCAGGGGTGGCTGAGGCCGGATTCGAACCCTGGACCTCTGGCACTTAAGACGGTCATGCTAACCATCAGGCCACCTTAACCCATAGATTTTCAGACCTGTGAACTGTAACGCCTGGGCAACACCAGTACTTTTGATACACAAATCGAACAGCAATGTGAAAATTGCTGGGAACTACAGTATCACAGTAAACCCGGCGATCATCATCATATATTTTCCTATACCACGTACTGAGGATTTATTAGTGAACTAGCTGGTTGTGACACATTTTCGTTGATCAACTTGTCTGACGCATTTCTTCAAGTGGAGTTGAGTGAATCCTCCAAGTCTCTCCTTATCATTAACACATGCTTAGGCCTATTTGAATAGCAACACTTTCTGCTAGGCCTAGTGAGTATTCCTGGTAGCTTCCAAAATGGCATGGAAGTGCTGTTGAAAAACATTCCTAAAGCCAAAACGTTTTATGACGACGTTTTGAGTGCCATGGAAGGGCACTGCGCATGACCAAACTTTAATACAAGTTGTGGACACCTTTCAGGAAGGTGGGTTGAGACTCAGATATGCAAGCTAAATAAATCCAAATTAAAGTGCTTAGTATAAATGGGTTTCTCATCAATAACGATAGAATGCACAAGTTGCCAGAAGTTTAAGATGCATTTCACAGTTCAGAATGTACAAATAATGTTGAGCTCAAATCATTTCTAGGCCTTCTGCAACAAGACCCGAAATTTGTTCCACATTTGGCTAATATTTTGGCTCCTCTTAACAAACTCTTGAGTCCTAAGGAAACTTGGATCTGGACTTCGAGTGCTCTAAAGCAGTTAGCAAGCTGAACAAGTTTTACTCAAATCTAAAGTCTTCATGCATTATAATCCAAAGTTGCCTCGTAAACTGGCCTGCGATGCCTCCATTGGTTGGGCGAGTGGGAGGTTGACACAAGTTGGTACATGTACTGCCATCTGGTGAGGACCGACCTATTAATTTTGCTTCTCAATGTTTAACCAACACAGAAATGCGCTGTACCCAATTTGATCGAGAGGCTTTATCGATAGTTCTCTGTGTAAAACGTTTCCTCCAATGAGCAGCATTTCATACTCCAAACTGACCAGACAGCTTTATTCTGGATTTTCGGTAGTAAGACAAGCATTCCTGTGCTGGCAGCTTTGCCTGTTCAAGGGTGGGCCCTATTACTGGATGCCTATGCTTAGGTTTTACAACAAATTTAGAATCAGATAGTCTTTCTCAAATGTCTCTAACGTGTGAAATAACTGGCCGACCTGACCCAGTGACAGTCATGCTTACTGAACAAGTTTTATCGCTGTCTATCTTGAGTAGTCAACTAGAAAAACTTACTTCTAGAGATAAAATATTACATAAGGTGTTTCGGTACACTTTAAATGGTTGGCCTACCAAGATAGATACTGATGAACATAAGAACATAACCTTTCTTGCAACGGAAGAATGAAATTGGCATCGAACAGAAGACTTTGTTTTGGGGGACTAGAGTTATAATCCCAAGTGCCCTACATGAAAATGTTCTAACAGAGCTTCAGGTTGGACACCCAGGCATTGTAAAATGAAAGCTGTTGCTCGTTCGAAAGTGTGGTGGCTGAAAATTGATTTAGAAGAGAGTCTATTATTAAAGCTTGCATTGTGTGTCAGACTGTCAGGGATAACAGCTTAGCACATAAATGCACTAGGGAACATCCAGTAAAACCTTGAAACAGGGTCCATATTGACCTGGCTGATCACATGTATGGAAAAATGCACCTAGTAGTGACTGATGCATATTCAAAATACCCATTTATATATGCTATCAGGAGCGAATAAATACCATACATGTCTGCAAGACGTGGGAGGATCCATGTTGTAATTCTGGCTTTCTATTCCACCATTTGCACAAGGCCATCTGTGCGAGAAGCAACATATTTCAGCTCCTGGCTCCAAGCCAGTTGATTTAACATTGCCAAAATCGTATTTTACCAAAGCAGTAGTAAGAGGCTTTAATTTCCTGGCACACACAAGATCTGACGTAGAGTTGGGACGCAAGACATACATTTTCTACTCCTGTTGGCCTTGGCTCCAAAAACAAAATGCCTTCCTCGTTTCAAATTCATTTAAAGGCTGGTTCTTGCGAATTGACATAGGCTTGGGCTATTCACAGCACATGGGATAAGTTTGACACATATTTATTAGGTTAAAACATACACAGCGCAATTTTTAACGTACATTTTCCACAAATGGAAAAACGGACACTAGTTCGACAACTGGCTGTTTGGGGTCAGAACTCAGTATGAACGGAGGAACAAAGGGCAGAATTGTGTTGGAGACTCCTCTTTCATGCCGTTCTTGATGTTATGAAAAAAATTAACTTCTTCTAAAATTATTCCTAAGTTCCGCGAATTATTTGAAATGTTAGGTTGTAATTATATGTGTTGGACAAAGGAATATAGTTTACATACATCGAATTTGAAACATGCCTGAAAAGTTGTGGTATTAGGCACGTAACATCAGCCCCTTTCGTTCCCACCACGAACGGCTAAGCTGAGCAACAAATTCGAAGCTTTAAACAAGTTTAGAAATGTGAGAGAGCATCTAGAAAATCCCATGAAATTGCCTTGCACTCTTATTTATTTGTCACCTGAACTATACCCCATTTCGCTACTTATTAAACTCCTTCTAAACTCCAATTCAACTGAAAGTTGTGTACAAGTCGAGATTTACTAGTGTCTGATAGGCATGTTCATGTTGAGGAGAAGCAGGGAAATCTGTTTTAAAAAGTTAAAATGGAAATCGCCAAGTTTAACTGAAATTGCATGTGACGAAGCATTATTTTGTGTATACGTTTAAATGTACTTGGACTGATATAAGTTGTACGATAATACCGTGGCCTTATCTAGGGGTAGTGTTATTGTTAACCTTTACAGCTTGCTCCCAGTTGTATGAGGACTTAACCAAAATTTCACTAGTTAAGGAGGCTTGTGTTTTGTTTGTTTTGTTAAAAGAAATGGCGTTGTGCATTCCTTCACTTGATGCAAGCAGGGGGGAGTAACTCTTGCAGTAGCAATGGTCGCAACGTAATGGCACGGAAGGGATATAGCGCAAATACCGCTCACAGCTTGACATGGACCACAAAGGCACATAGACAACAGGGTGCTGGAAATCATAGCTTAAGCCAGCCCACGTTGGAGTTCAAAGATGCCAGCAAATAAACATTGCACTGTCGCAAACTACCAAAACAATTCGTGGTATTTTTACAAACTGCACATGGCAAATATTAGCTAACACAATGCACCTTCACTAAATTCGCTCTCCATCACTTTAATTAATGATGTTTACCGGTCATTTTTAAGCTGTGTGATGGCAACGTTCAATGGCGTATTGGGACATAAGGCAACTTATTTTTTTACACACATAAAACTTTATGAAACCAGAACAAGATGGGCACTGGCGCAGGTGCAGTTTATCACATATCGTCCTAGGTTTCAATGTATCTTATCCGGTGTTGGAACACTGAAGTTCCAGATTCATGAAAGTTTTGTGTATTTAGAAGAAAGTTATTGTTTGTCTCAATGAGCCACTGTAGTAACAACACGCGTTTCTTTCCATTTGCCTTCCAAATTCGTGCTCTCATGATATGATGCTTGCCGAGTATTGCTTTCCATCGAAATATGCTAACGAAGTGAGTATATTGCTCTAAGATGCAAGCAAGTGCTAGATAATACTAGATAGCGCTAGAAGTGGCCCGATTTAAAAATATATAAACGGGCCAGCTGGCCATTGACGATTGGGGGTTGGCTTAATTGTACATTTTGGACCCTTAGGGTATAATGAATGACGATGACTCATGTCTGCAAGCCTGGGCAGCAGGGAAGGGGTGCCCAGGCAGAAAATTTAAAAAAAATAGACTATCAAAAGGTGAAAAATAATGAAATCTTTTTCTCAGTTTTATCCCGAACAAGCCTAGAGGTATTATTGTTAAAAAAAAACTGGCTCCAGTTTTTAATAATGGAGCGTCGAAAGACAAACAAAATGGCGAAACCTTTTACCTAAGTTTTGTCCAAAACAACTTGAGGTATTATTGGAGAAAAGCTTCCACATTTGAAATCAACATGCTCCAATTTATTTTT
>JAHWFP010260422.1:0-11234 GCA_023313725.1 Lithobius niger
TTTTTTTTTATTGATGACGGCAATTCGCCAGCCCACCCCCGTTGATAAATAATGAACGGTCCCTAATGCTTCCCGTGTTTCCAATGATAATTCACAAAATACAATGTAACGTCGTAAAAAAAAAAAAAAATTGCTTTGTTATTTATGTGGTAGCAATTTTTTTTTTACGACGAGCGTGCTGACCTATAATACTTCGCAAAAACACGTGTAAAATTTGGTAAAATCTGGAGTAAGTTACCATAATTGACACGACAAAGGGATATGAACGTTGTTAATTTATGCTGAACTCACGACAAAAAGCACTAAAAAATGTAAGGCAAGAAAAGAAGCTGAATAATTTTGTCAAAGATATTTAAATTCGTTAAAATTGACCTAGTGTAAAATTCAGTGGTTCTTGTGCAGCCGTTGTGCATTTACAGTCTCTTAATACGCAGTTTTACTAACCCAAATGAAGCGTCCAAGGTTTTGCCTCCGTAATGAAGGCAACCCCTTAGGTGTACCTACTGGCCACTAGGGCTTTTATTGTACTAGTTAGGTGGTCCACTCTCATGGTGGAGCTAGCTATGTATTGTATTAAAGCTTATATATGTAAGCCCTAACAGGAAGTTAGGGCTCACACTTCCGTTACTTCAACCCTGTTGCTGTCATTGAACCCACATCACGGAGAGGAGGTTCACACCTCCGCGACGATAGATTAGCTTAGCTAGTAGATAGTTAGGCTAAGAAAGAAAATGGCGACGAGGGTATTAAAGGTTATACAGGGTGGTCCACATAAAAATGACGACCCAACATTTTTTAAGTCCAACCTTTTTAGTTAGCACCCCTAAGAACCAGGAGAGGTCAGAAATCCAATCTAATGAAACGGGAAGATTTCTGTCCACTCCTGGTTCTGAAGGGTGCTAACTAGAAAAGTTGGACTTAGGAAATTGAGGGTCGTCATTTTTTGTGTGGACTACCCTGTACAGTAAGCCTAGACAGGAAGTCAGGGCTCACACTTCCGTTACTTCAACCCTATTGTTATCATTGGACCCACGTCCTGAAGCCTTTCCGTTACTTCCACCTTGTTGCTGTCATTGGACCTACATGCACGGGGGGGGGGGGAAGGTTCACACCTCCGCAAGGATAGATTAGCTTAGCTATTAGATAGTTAGGCTAACACAGCAAATGGCCACGAGGGTATTAAAGCTTATACAAGTAAGCCTTAACAGGAAGTCAGGGCTCACACTTCCGTTACGTCAACCCTGTTGCTATCATTGGACCCAAATGCACAGAGAAGAAGTTCACACCTCCGCAACGATAGATTAGCTTAGGTAGAAGATAGTTAGGCTAACACTGCAAATGGCGACGAGGGTATATTAAAGCTTACATAATTAAGCCCTGACAGGAAGTCGGGCGCACACTTCCGGTACTTCCACCCTGTTGCTATCATTGGACCCACGTGCACGGGGCAACGATAGATTAGCTTAGCTAGTAGATAGGCTAACACAGAGCCAAACAAGGTGATTGCATAACTCCACGGCTTCCGTAAAATCAACTTTCATGTACGAAGTCGCGCTGCAGTCTTGCATTGTTTCCAACAAGCAACGGACAGAACCGGGATATAAGGCCGATTCAGGATGTATACAGAAGCCTAAAAAGAGATATGTGACTGACTGTAGTCGAGCCTTAGTTTATCATACCTTCTGGGGAAAAAAAACATGCAAGACACAACACAACTTACGCCCAAAACAAAGACACGTTCGGTTTTGGGGAGAGACAAGTTGTGAAACTGTTGGGAGGTAGGAGGGAGATGGGAGGAACGGGGTATGGGAACGGAAAAAGACGGCAAGTGATGTAAGACGCGTTCCGCGTTGGCCTGACAGCAGAATGCTCCCACCCCCACCTCTGTCTTCATTACCACTGACGTTTATAGCCAGGGTTGTCGGCAAAGGAGAGCGACTCAGGCCAATTTATGTATTCAATTTAGAACCGCTTAGGAAATTAAGACTGCCACGTGATGGAAGTGAGGCGGACCAACAAAGACAAAAAAAAAGCATAAAAACAATAAACCAAGTATTGAACTTAGATGAAGTGGTTGTAATATGCTACTAACAAGATGCATTTAACAGTGAAAGCCAAACCGGCTTGATTAGTAGTAAATAAACACAAACACAAACGTTGCCTTTTGGACTGGTGTTGCCGTCGAGATGATACGAAACGAAATTTGAGAAGATGTCGTCTCATTTTTAATTTTCTAATTCTCGTGACTTCTCGTCTCGTTTCGATTTCGACTAGAAAAAAATCTCGTCTTGTTTCAACCTTGAATGTTAAATTCTCGTGACTTTTCGTCTCGTCTCAGTCTCGAAAGAAATATCGTCTCGACCTGACCTTTAATTTTACATTTTCGTGACTTTTTCGGTCGCGGCCAGAAATAAAATATCGTCTCGTACCGGCTATTAATTTTAAATTCTGGTGACTTTTTCGGTCTGGACTAGAAAAAAAATCTCGTGTCGTATCGACCTTTAATTTTTAATTCTCGTGATTTCTCGTCTCGATCTTTAATTTTAAATTCTCGTGATTTCTCGTGTCGTCTCGTCTTGGCTATAAAAAATATCGTTTCATCGTGACCTTTATTTTTAAATTCTCGTGAATTTTCGGTCTCGATTAGAAAAAATCTCGTCTCGTATCGACGTTTAATAATTTTAGATTCTCGTGACTACTCGTCTCGTCTTTGTTTCGACTAGAAAAAAATATCGTCTGGTCTGGTCTGGTCTAGTCTGGTCGCGTCTGGTCTGGTCTAGTAGTGTTGCTATGAAATGCCCGCAACAAATAGTAAATTCTAGTTTCGTTTTGTGTCTGGATGGCCGTCTCAAAGTCAATATTGGTGTCATTTCAATGAAACTTACTTTCTTATACTAGCAACAAAGGATCATAATTAATGTCCTCAGTATTCCGGAAAATCCCCTCCTTGGAAAAAGCTATTGTGGTAAAATACGGGGATTTCTGTCTAATGATAATTTCTGTCTAGTACATGATGTACTAGAAATGCTTCTTTCACTCTGTGTTTCTACTAGTTAGGTAGATACGTGCAGTAAAATGGAAGAATCGTGCCTTTTGTCATAAAAGCATGAAACTTGGTAGGGTGTCACTGTGTACCCTAAATTACAGATTTAGAGGTGGGGCCACCAAAAATTTCAAAAATTCCACCCTCGGGAACTGTTTTATGGAGAAGCAGTGCTAAAAATTATAAAATAATAGTAAAATCCTAATTATAGTGTAACAAATATATATATATATTTGTTGTTTTAGCTTCTCACTATATATTTCCTTGCTTTTTGGTCTAACGTTAAAGTATAGAACAAGTTAAAATCGTCGATAAAAAAAATACACAAGCTAGTTTAGTTAAGCCACTAAAAAATGCTGATTAGACTGTGAGTCTAACCCGACAACAAACTGGCTAATATGTGCACTGTTCCAAAAAGAAACTGATGAATCTCTCAAGTGCCCTGCAGATGTTAGTCCTGGGTAAGGATGTTAAACTTTGGCTGATAACATAATTCATTTCCACGAATTAAGACCTATGCTCATGAACATAGATATATGATGGTTCGATGACGGAGATGGTATTTGTGCGACTCTGCGGCAACATGGAGCAAAGTGTCACAAGTCAAGTTGCATTAAGTTCAATCGAACAAGTTAAGAGGAAAGCTAGTTCTGAAGTTGGTGAGGAAAGTACCTCAAAGAGTACACTCGCTTAAGCAATACTCAGGAAGTACCAAGGAAAGAGATGTTTTTTTTCCGCAATCAATCATCTTCAGAGAGACTTCATGATGCTTCAACCTTCCGCCTTGATGCCCTTGTTTGTAAATGTGCTTTGGAGCTTACTACTTGCAAAACTATGTACAGAGGATCTCGTTGCATAAGACATGAATTACCATGCACGTTGTTTAGCTTCTTCATACAAGTATTCGGCTGGTTCAGGTAGCAGTACCGACACCACAAATCATGTTATTGTCCTTGCAGAATTGCCGTCGTACCTTGAGGAGGCAAGAACAGACAATGAAGATGCTCCAGTATTTAAACTAACAGATCTCTCAAAACTGTATTCTGATCACTTTGAACTGCTAGGCATTCAGTACCACGTTCATAGTACAATCTTAAAAACAGGAATACTTGCAGACTTTGAGAACTAGGCTTGAAAGCAACCAAACAAGGTCGTAATGTGCTTTTAGCACTTGATTTGGTTATAGAATAGGCTCTGAAAAAGTTGTGTGAAGAAGATCGTGATGATGAAGCTATTGCCAATGCAGCCAAACTAACCAGGTGAGATATGTTTCAGATGGAACCAATGACGAGTGGTGACGAGATAGTACAATTAAAAGCCCTCCCTCTGTCCATTGGTAGCTCCGATTCTTGAAGGGCCAAACACATTGAAGCTTAAGTTAAGGCTGAGCTTAAGTCTGCAGGAACTGTGAATCATTATTAAACGCATCTCACGTAACCAGAACAAGATGTGCCCATCAATATACTGCTAGCTGTTTGTACTGCCTGCTGAAGAATGCTTACAATAACTGTAAAGAACTTATTGTCTCTGGTGAAAACGTGGAAGAGTTTGACAGCTGGTACACCCAAAAATGCAAAGACTCTCCACGGTTTCACTTCTGGTATATCATTTATAAGTTGGAACTCATCCTTCTAATGTACGTTAGGTCACTACGGGAAGGAAATTGGAATCTTTACATAGAGAGTTTGACAAAACGAACCCAGTGTTTCTTTGTGTGTAACCATGCCAACTACGCAAGATGGGTTCCAGCACATATACGAGACTTGGTCAGTCTTGAGAAAACACCAAGATACAGCAGCAGCATTCGAAAATGGTTATTTCGTAGTACGTAAGAAAAGGTGAGCATTCTCATCAATGGCTGTTGATCAGGAACGTGAGCAGAATAGTGCTGTTATTAAAGGGAATGGAGGAGCAGTTGGATTGACCCAGAACCCTGGAGCTGTAGAAAAAGTGGATGGTGGCTGGACCTGAAATTGCTAGATTAATTGTCGAATTCTAGTCTAGTTGGCAAGGCAAAGGGTTGATAAGAGATCTTGACACACCATCGTGAAGACTCAATAAGCGTGCAGTCAGCCTTTGCAAGGCAGATGAGGTCTCTAACCAGTGTGACTGAAACTATGGGCAACCCTTCCTTCATGATGACGCAAAGGACCTCTATTAATCTATACACATCATGTTGTAGAGCCACTTGCTGTGGCTTCAATGCGAAATACTGAAGATGAAGGAAACAGACAGTACATGTAGTTTGTGAAAGAATGACTGCTGTAATGAAAAAAGCCATTCTGCTTACCAAAAGTGGCCCACTGGGTACTCGCATCCGACATCCGGGCTTCAGTCGAGCAAGCCGGACTTCTCACCCAGTGAAAGTTTGAGAATAGGTTGAGGTATGAGAATAGGTACCGGCGAATAAACTCTGTTCATTTCAACCATCCCTTCCCAAGGCATCAAAAACAAAAGTAGATGTCTCGTCCTTGTAAAATCACTGCAATCTTCTTCCAGACTGTAGGCTACATAGCTTGCCAGACACGTGATGGTGATCTAGAAACGTTTTTCACGCATGAATTTCATTATCTCCTCCTTCCATATCACAATGCAACAGATTACGAACTGGAAAGAAATCCGACCAGTTGGACTGCCTAGAAAGCTGTGTTATTATTCACCCTGAAACAACACAGACTGATGCAGTTATTCTGGATGATGCATGTAATATTAATAAACCGAAGCAAACTACATTTAAGACCTGCAATGACTATGCACTGAAGATTTTCTTACCATATGTGGAAGACCAGCTACGAAAAGCAACTTGGATGACATAATTTGGGACGATTACCGTCCTAACAGTTTAAAGCTTCATTCCAGGAATAAGTGTGGCAAAGGAATCAGAAGAAGAGTAGATGGAACTACAAGCCTATCTGTGAACTGTGCAGTGGCTGCAATATCTTCATGTTGACGAAAATAAAACAGTTATTTAGTTTCATGCAAAGCATTCACTAGTCTGCCATGTTTGGAAAGCAGGTAGTAAGCACTTTTGGAAAAGATGTTTTGCCCTGCCCTGTAATAGATGGCTCCTTATAATGGATAATATCGCTCCTTACGACCATGCGGAAGTAGATACTCGCATATTGCTCCACACAGTTGATGCCGTGAATAAAATGCTTTAAAAAGATTCTAGTGCGTACAGTTGATATAGATGTACTTGTACTGGCCATTACATCATTGCCTAAGCAAGCTGATGTACAGTTGAATTTGGTGCAGGCCAAAAGTATCGTTACATTCCTGAACATGAAATGCTGCATTACTAGGTGATGAACAGTCTTGAGATTTACTGATGTTCCATGCATACACAGGATGTGATACTACATCATCATTTGCAACAAGGGGGAAACGTTCATGTTGGAACGGGTGGAAAGTGTTCGATGATGCAACTAAAATGTTCCTTGAACTTTCTACTAAACTCTCAGATATCTCAGACGACTGCGTCCAACTTGTAATGAAACATCGTATTGCTGTATGACAGGACAGCATTCAGGAAGATACTGGTCAGGCACGTCAATCGCTTGTTTTGTGAAGAAAGGACGCAGTATTGATGCTGTTCCACCAACTGAGACCGCCTTAGTGCAGCACACAAGAAGGGAAGTGTACCAAGGAGGATATGTATGGTGGAACGGATTTAAAGAGAATAAAGCCATTTGAGTTAATTGAGTTATGGGGTAAATACACTGATTGCAGTACAAAACCTCCTTTCGATTGGGGTTGGACAGACCCTGAAGAATGGAAGAAGTTTTGGACAACACTGCCAGAAGTAGGAAGGTCATTGCGTGAACTACTTCACAGTGGATTCAAAAACGGGTGCATGATGACAAGATGCAAATGTTTAAGCGCAACCGTAGAATGCACAGCCTTGTGTCATTGTAGCTGTAACTGAAGTAGAAACCATTGTTTAGCATTTCTTATTACTTGCAGACATAATTTATTCGAAATCGCTCTTGCATAAAATATTTGTATGTAGTAAATCATCAGATGGATCCTTTGTGACATTTACTTACAATGTGTGAACCGTTAGAAGTGAAATTAAGGGCGATATGCTTTGTGCCTGAAATTTATGTCTCTCTTTTGGTGCGGCGGATGCGATTTTAGTCCACCATTTTGAAAAATGGCGTCACCGCTACCCTGTACCTCATTTCCGGTAGCCCCATCCCTAGGTTTTATTAATAGATAACAAGGAGGTTTTCTGCCAATTTTCATGCTTTTATGACAAAAGGCATGATTTTTTCACCTATCTCCCTAACTATACGTAGGGTTGTCTGTTTACGCGTTTCTGAATAAAAAAAAAAAACGCCAATACTATTTCTGGTTTTTAGTCTTCTGTACAGCCGTACTGGCTGAGAAGACTATTGCAACGACTTTGCCCGCCCGTCCGTCGGTCCGTCACTTTTTTCAAGTTCGCAACGGTACCAGAAATTGACGACCACTGTTTACAACGTTCGATTCAGTGTCAAAAGTTAGTTAAATAACATGGCAAATTAAAACATCGTTGCCTCCTTATAGCTAATAGACTTCTTCGACGTAACTAAATTAAATAATAACATTCCATCGTCGTATTGAAATCCTAAAAATTTGTGTTAACGCAGCCGTAAAAACAAAAACATTTTAGCTTCGTTTAAAAGAGTCTTGTCGCATTGTTGCATGAATGAATAGGCTTACGATCGGCCATTAGGCCTATCTGCTACTTACGAAACCAAAACTGCCGTTAAAAAAATTAGGCCTAAAAAATGAAAATTAGATCTAAAATCACGTTACCATGGCAACGTCAATAGTTGCTACGAGTCGCTGCTGCAGCGTTTCTCCTGTCCCTTCCCTATACTACCACTGACTATAATAGGCTACGTTGCGCATTACGTTGTAACACTGTAACTGTGTGCGCGGAGGCATACCGTGTTGCAAAAATGAATTGGCTTACTGTATACAATCCAAATCTCCGTTAGTTGCTACTTACGAAATTAAAGTTGTAAATTCGGCCTAAACGCTGACAATTATGCCTAAAACGTAAAATAAGCTTAAAAGCTAACACATTTGTAACGGGCAATTCTGATGGTTACTGTTTTTATATTATATAATAGAGATAGCTGTTGTAGTGCATGATACAGGTGAGCGCCTCAACATTGGAAGAGGACGAACTGTACAGAAGACCAATGCGACTAGATAGTCGCTGTAGCCCCTTGTTTTATTCAGAAATGCGTAAACAGACAACCCCACGTAGACACACAGTGTGAACGATGCATATACACAGAAATACCATAGAAATGCGGGGTATGCAGTGAACAACCCATTTATGAGTGCTCACGGTGGGCAATACTGCACCACGGGACGGATAAACGAGTATTCGTAAAATAGTCAACAAAGTTTGTGATATTGGTCTGTCATTTTGTTAAGAGTGACATTAGCTGTGCCACTGGAAATGACAACATCCTAGATAATCAAAACTGGTTGAACTTCAACTGGTTCAAGTTGAGAACGGGTGGACCTTTAAAAGGAGTGATATCACCCGACAAATACTTCGGATGTTAAAGGTAAAACTTAACCATTGCTACAGAAGTATAGCAGCGGTAATGTTTTTCATTTAACTTTTGAACTAATAAACAGCGGCATTAACTTGGGGTGTGTTTTGGTCAGTTGATTATCACTCATTTGAAAGGCCCAACCATTCTCAACTTGGAACCAGTTTTCCTTCAACCAGTTTTGGTTTTCGCTATGACAAATTTAGCTGCATCCAAATAAACCCGGTGGTATCTAAATAAAAACCCAGGCGTTAAAAACCCACTAAAAGAATGTGCCACCTTATGGGCATAGTACAGGGTGGTCCACAAAAAACAGCCGACCCAACATTTTTAAGTTCAACCTTTCTAGTTAGCACCCCTTAGAACCAGGAGAGGACAGAAATTAAAGCTAATGAAATGGGAAGATTTCTGCCCTCTCCTGGTTCTGAGGGATGATAACTAGAAAAGTTGGACTTAAAAAATGATGGGTCGTCAGTTTTTTGTAGACACCTTGTCTCATCATTTTCAGTGACGCCGGCTATGTCATTACAAGATACATTACACGCTTTAACGAAATTGAAGACCTTCTGGTTCTCAAATTGTTCTGTTTTAAAATTAGACCTGCAAGTATCAGTGAAAATGACACTTGGTGACGTGAGTGACGTGACATGACAACCTTGTGTCTGTCTGGCGTAAATGACAACGTATATACAGGGTTAGGCAACTAAAGTTTTACGAGCCAATATCCAGTGAATGGCTAATGAGAGAATAATAATGATACAAATGCAGTGATGGGTTTGATTGGGGACGTTTACACGAGGGAAAAGGAATGACCTTGAATTGATATTTCAAGGTCATTCTCGTGCTGTCTTCCAAACGAGATACGATACGGCAAAAAAGTAAATTAGAAAGTTGGACGCAAGGAGACAATATGACCAACAATAACAAAAAAACAGATTCAAAATCAGATAATAAATAAAATAGTTACGATGATGTTTAAAAGCTAACTCTGAACATTCCGGCTTATTGACGTTATTTTTTCAGGTTCTTTCGCGCATTTGAGGGTCATAATATCAATTTACAGCGATGAAAATAGGCCTATACTGAGTGCATTAATTATCTTTCAGTTGGTCACTGCCATCTTTGTAGACGCTTTGGTTCCAGAGGAGTAGAGGCACAAACACACAAACACACACGCACATCATACGTCCTTAATGATGTAGATTCTCTCATTAGCCATTCACAGGATATCGGCTCGTATACACACTTTAGTTGGATCACCCGAAGTCAAAAGGTATGTTAAGTGGTTTTATAGAGACTGTTTCGCTGGGAAGAAAAACTTAGTCCTATTTGGGTGACAACGGGTTTATTTGGACGTATTTATACCAAAAAATGCTTTTACTTAAAACCTGTCATTCAAACTCAACTGTAAATTGTCATTCAAAGTTCTTCGTGAAATGACATGTTAAACGAGAGTGATGTAGCAAACTGCGTACCCAAATTTTATGTCATTAGAACCTACAAAGTGACAGGCAATGACAAGTAGTGACTGCCAACGTGTCGACCTGCGAGGAATAAACGCGGGAAAAAATGCCACTACGGTTTTTGTTAAGCTATTTTGCTAAGCTAGAGACCGAGCATTATAAAAGTTTTAAAATAAAAAATCCACTCTGTACGCCGAACCGGCGAGGAACGAGATAGGTAGTGTACGTAAACTTTACGACGACTTAAAATGAAGAAACTGAATAAACATAACGCCCCCAACCCCCGACTGAAAACAGACAGACATATAGCCCTACTAAAAATTCAAATCCAAAACGCTTCCAAAAATTACGCCGTGTGGGTATGCGTGCGCGCGCACAGGAAAGGAAGCCATCTCTCAAAAACCGTAAGTAGTACGAAAACATGGCCATTAAAAGAAAGAACGAAAGAAGTGGAGAGATAGAGAGAGAAATAACTAAAAACTTGCCGTTCTTGTGAAAGTTGCGCAATACGTCATCATGACACATTTCTTCCACTTCCGAAACCTATGCGGCTGAGAAACAGTATATTATTCAGTCTGTTATAAGGCTAACGTTCTCTTAATACGATCTGGCAAGTAATGTGGAAGAAAACGCGGGAAAACATGAACAATATTTTCCTCTTTTTTTGGAGGAGGGGTGACGAGGGGGGGGGGGTGGGGAACGGGAGAAACCTATACCCAACTAAGAGAGCAGCGGCGTTTCTTTTTTATTGTCCCTTCAACTTCTGCTATTCTGTATCTCCGTCATCTTCAAATATGGTCTTCCCATTCAGTGGAGGATGCCATTAAGTGGCCTAATATACGCACTTTTGCGTTGGAGACAGATAAATAAACTTGAAAAAAAAAGGGGGGGAGGGAAGTAGGACCGAACTTTAACTGGAGAAGTTTCTACAACATTAATATAAATTATGTTGTGTTTATATGTTGATGATTAATGTTGGAATTCTGAAGACCAAATGTAGCAGAAATTGTGGGGTTTAAAAATCCCCCCCCCCCCCCCCACTCTTTTTCCTAACCTAATTCGACATGCACAACTTGAAATCAACAACCACGGTTTATTAAGAAACAAGCTAAGCTGCCTTCCAAGACTCAACAGCACTATCGTCCCATCTTCTGCCCCGTTCAATCTAAA
>JAHWFP010260423.1:14559-27862 GCA_023313725.1 Lithobius niger
AGACATTTTATCAAGCAGAAAGGCATTTTTGGGCAAAAAAAGGGAAATAATAACGAAGAAATCTTATCAGGCAGAAAGGCATTTTTGGGCAAATTATGGGAAATAACAACTGATATATTTTATCAGACAAAAAAGCATTTTGGGGCAAGAAAGGGAAATAATAGCCAAGAAATTTTACCAGGCAGAAAGGCATTTTTGGGCAATGATAAAGGGAAATATCAGCCAATGAAGAGCGAAAAAATTGTGTGCCCCGTGGGAACCCTACTTTGCCTAAAGTAGGGTTCCTAAAGTAGGGTTCCGCCTCTACTTTGCCCGTCTTTGTAAGTTTACATGTTGTGGACAAAAGTTGAACATTTGACCCAGAACTTAATAACAGCTGGTTAAATGGATCTAAAGCGATAGATTACACCAAAGTTCCTCTAGTGTCTGTGCTTTCAAGTTGGATTCGGCCCTAGTGTAGTGCAGACTTAAATCTCTGATGGAGACTTCCCACAGGCCGCATTTCGGCTCGGTGAAGGAGATTTTCAGGAAAATAAGTGTCGCATACGGCGGAAATTTAAAAAAATAAAAAAAGAAAGTCATACAATTTTATTTATTTTAGTTTTAAGTATTGATCCAATAGGTTTACAAAACGCCATAATAGGATCAAGGAGGGAGGCAGTGACAACGAAGAAGAGCGTACGTCATTGCAGTTGTGAAATGGTTGCTTTCCAGTCTATAAATTCAATGGTCGACTCTCGATTGCAAAAAATAATTGAATTTACTTCTTCTCCTTCAACGATATTTACAAACATGAATTTTTACGACGAGACATCGAACAAACGAATTTGTCCCACAAGCCGGCAAAGAGCGTCTCCGCCGCTTGTGGGACAAATCGTCTCCACAGCAAATGCAAACGTCTCCGCAGCAACCTTTTGCGAGTGTCTGTCCTTTGGCACCAAAAACGTTCTAATATAGTCTGTTTTCGCGCCACTCAATCGGATACAATTGTACACAAGAATGAATATCAGTTTTTATGGTAAGGTGGTTGCTTTATTTGGCGTTCGATGGCTTGGCCAATGTTTCCAAATTCTCCTTGCTTCTCGAATGCGGCAATTACCCTTAATTGCAGGTAATTGGATAATCACTGTTATTAGGTGTTCGAATGGAACTCTACCGCCAAACCTTACAAGCTTAAACATGTCGTGAAACTATTCAGGCCGTGTCTGTTGCAAAATTCTCGTTTGATTGCCAAAGTCTTTTTTTTTTTTTTGGCATTCAGTTCAATAAAAAAAAAAAATTATTTCAGTTCAATAGAAATAATATACGCAGTACTGCAATCAATCTTCATTGGCTTTGTGGCAGTGTAAGTCGGACAAGCGAACCAGTTCGTATTAAACGAAGAAACATGGAGCCAACATTGAGAGCCGTTGGTGTTCGTCGGCGTTCCATCTTCCGCGAGACATTGCGCGTCAATTAGGCGATAAGTCTGTCCTCCTGTCCGGAGTTTTTTTTTTTCAATTTTTGCAGGAGGTACAGATCTGTGATAAGATCTAGATTCGGGGTTTGTTTAATATCTCTGTAGTGTGTGGTGCGGTGGCAACCCGGACCACTGCACTGTGGCTGAGGTTGGCGCTAACGACGTAGCTGTTGACGCGCCATTAAGCCTCATCCGCCCCCCCTCCCCCCCCGAGCAGCACGACGTTAGCTATTCAGTGTCGGTTTCGTAGTGTTTCTCCCTGTAACACGAATATTTAAAAATGAACAAACGCAAATCGGTGTAAATAATAAAGAGGAAAATTGGAAATAAGCCATCAGCGAAAATCAAACACTAGAAATAACGTGGTACACTAAGCCACCTTTATGCACTTACGTTTCATTCAAGTGACGTGACCGGGATTCGAACTGGCGATCCATTCCATCACCAGCTCATACCCCATGCCACCTTTACCGACATGGCCACTTAGGAACTTGTCCACTGGCATAATGGCAAATCACTGAATCCGTCATTAAGGTCACAACCGTAACCAGGACTACTTTCGATCGGATGTGCCAAGTCATAGGCAGGGGGGTCATAGGCCATGGAGAGGGAATACAAATCACTGCGCGTTCATAAGGCCCAACGAAGGATAAATAAATAAACACAATTCGTTGTAAACAATTAAAAGTAAATTCGAAATAAGCCACATTCGAAAATCGTACACTTGAAATAATGTAGTACAGTGAGCCACCTTACTGCACTAAGGATGGGCGCACACCAAAATTGACAAAACGTCGCACGAGAGGACATTTTGTCGAAACCTGTCTCAGTATGCTGCAGACATCTCTAAAACCATAGAAATGAGCTGAGCGACACACAACGGATGCGGCGTTGTCGTGAGACGTCTTTAGGCGTCTCACGTGAGACGTCTTTAGGCGTCTCACGATAACAAAGCGAAGTTCCTTCCAGTTCCGTCTAGTGGGGGGGGGTCTCTCCACCAGATGCGACGTCTCGTGACTTTTTGTCTTGCAACATCTCGTCGCGAGACAATTGTCTAATTTGGTGTGCGGCCACCCTGTATACGTTTCATTCAAGTGACCGAGCACATTCGGTCGAATGGAGTCCTGGTCACGGTTGTGACCGTAACAACAGGTTCATTAAGTTACCTTTACAATAGCGGGCAAGTGGTCGTGGTAGTTAAGATGGCAGATCTGCTGATGAACTGGTTCCCTAGTTCGAATTCATCCGTTTCACATCACTCTGATGAAACGCAAGTATATAAACGTATATTATACTAGGGGAAGCCCGTGCTACGCACGGGTGGTGTTTGATGCACCGTTAAGAACACTGGGACGATTTCCTTCCTCATGTGTTTGTTACGGAATGCGTGTATCCCGTCTATGTGTTTTTGCGTACCCTGGCTAGCAAACGGTGTTTTTCGTTTGCTTCAGTCCCTCATTCAACGTATTCCTTGTTCCGGAGTCCGTACACTTACATTTCATATGATTCTTTCCTGCAAAAATGGTTGGAATACGCGTTTGTACATGTGAAATAAATAAATAGGCATTGGAGACATTGTAAGGGAGGATTAACCAAACGAAGCTTCAACAATCAGCAAGAGTGCGAGGGGCTCATTCTTCCCACGGTAGCAAAGAAAAAGGGCGAGCGACCGACAATGAAAACGGATATGTGCTGTATCAATTACTTGCGGCCGTCTTGTGGCCGTCTCGTTGCCGTCCATCCTACGCGACAACTCGATTTTATTAATAAAGATTCTTACTGATCTTCGTTGTTTTTAGTGTACGATTTTCGCTGATGGCTTATTTCCAATGTTGCTAATATTTACAGCTAATTTTTGTTTCTTTAACCAGTTCGTAACCTGGTTCGTAATAAACCAGTCGACTCATTAATTACCGCCTCAACAGGCTATATGCTATTTATGTCTAGTGTTCACCGTTTTTTTTAAACACGCATAAAGCACCATTATTGGTCCGAGAACGCAGAAAAAAAAAGTAAAAGTATTATTTTAAGGTAAATGACAAGGTACCGTCGTGGAAAGGGAGTGACTTTTCGCTTGCAAAATTGGAATTTGGGATCCAGAAACAGGATTCCTATTTTCATTTATTTATTTGTTTTTAACCTTTGGACTTAGAAAAGATTTTCGCGTAAATTGATTTTTTAGCCACCCTATATATGTAGCTGACATAAAAAAATTTTTCTGGGTAGAAGCACAATTTTCTAAAGGATTTTTTCCTCCCTCCCCCTCCCCGTTTCCTCAGGGTTTTTTTTTCATTATTTTAAATCCGTTAACAACGATGCCGTATAGTGTGTTACCCGCTAAATTCAGCATCGAATAACCAAATGGCGTGCGTGAGCGGGCGCGTAGATAAAAAATTGTAACCATTGTCGGCGGCATCTGTTGTTGTCGCGCTATGCATGTTATTATACATCCTCTCGTCGTCAATTCTCTTCCTCCTCGAGGCTCAAAATCTCCTTAGTGATGATCTTTAATAAATCAAATCAAATCAAATGATATCTTCGGATGTGTGATCTGGTATGTGATAATAGTATCGACCGTGCAGCGACTATTGATTCTTGTCGTATACGACTGAGGTCTTTTCAGTTTTTACCCCTGATGAGTGAAAGCTTCAAATGGCAGGTAAGGAACCTAATTTATAACAGATTTTATACAAGGAAAGAACCAAAAGCAATAGCCGCGTAATGATGTATTTTATGTATTTAATTAGTCCAGTACCTCTCATTAGATTCTTTACATGGGCCTAATGTGGCCCACATGGTGACAAAAATAAAAATAAAAAACGATTGCAGTGCAAAAGAGAGGCATGAAGCAAATAAATATGGCTTTCGTAACAGCGAACTAGGCAATGGCATGAACTAAAACTCACCGTCAGAACCTCACCAAAATACAACAACACAACAAACAACAATTCGACATTGTGGGGATCGAATGCAACCATTGTGGAACTTTTATCACAGGCGTTAATTGAAAACAAATTGAAATCCACTATTCCCTGTAGCAAACAAAATGACATCGTAACCAGCAACGTAGGTGTGACGTCAATGAATTTGTGGTTGTGTTGGTTCAAGGTAAGTATTCACTCCCTGACAGTTGAGAAACCACAAATTTGCCTGCCGTTATGATATCTTTGTGGTTTTCCCTGACAGGGGGTGAATACTTACCAGCAATACATGCTTAACAAACCCACAACCAGCACACAACAAGAACAAACCATAAACAGCGACACCCAACAAATGTGTAAACATGAATAACATCGAAATAATCTGTAAAATTACATGTAAAAAAAATATAACAACCAATGATACGAAACCAGCGATATCATACCAAGAAACCATAAATGATAAAAGAAACTACCATGTTCAAAAAGGAGTTTGGCCTTAGAAAGTAGTGATATCATTTCACCAAGAAAAGGCCACCAAGGTTAGCCCATTAACTAGACAACTCAGTGTATTTATTGCCCTCTTCTTAATTTCCTTGATGCGTTGTCTGCAATTCGGTAAAACCACGTAACAAATTTTAACTTGCAGTTATTGGTTTAGTCTTTTCAAATGGTTTGGATAAACTAATAAAATAAACTAAACCAACATCCAAAAGGCTGCATCAGAGAATACAAACAAACACCCTTTGGAGTATCCAACACTATACTCTATTCCACATTATGTTTGCAGGAACCTGAATGTGTGGCGCTACGTTTCCTTCCACTACGAATGCAAAAACACATAAATATCCCACTCGTAGACTTTAACGGTAACTCTGTAGAGTCCACAAGTGTGATATCCACATGTTTTTGCACTCGTAGTGCAAGAAAACGTGGCGTCATACAGTCAGTTTTCTGAAAATATAATGTGAAACAAACTTTACAATGAAACCCACTGTATTCGCTTGGCGATTGTTAGTTTGTTTATTTCATTACTACATCTTTATTAAAATGTTGTTTTTAATTTTGGGAGCAATCCAAACCGGGTTATCTGCCACACGGCGAAAGAAGGGACAATTTAGGTGGAGAAATCCCAGCTCTTAACCTGACCAACATATAAACAAACAATAATAATGAACTGATTTTTCACCGAACTACGCAGAAGCAATACAAAGTTCATGCCCACTCTCTCTCCCAAAATCTCTACGATCGTTAAACTATGGGAAGTTTCTCAAAACAACGCACTGCATTGACCGCTGTACTAATCAATTCCATGCCTTACAAAATTCAAACAGAATAAAAAAAAAAAGTAATTATAGAGAAGGACAATGTACCAAGTTGTCTGGTTAATGGATTAACCTTGGCAGCCTTTTCTTGGTGAACTGATATCACTATTTTCTAAGGCGGGACCTTTTTTGGACTTGGCGGTTTCTTTTATCATTTGTGGGTTTTTTTTGGGGGGTACGATAGAAGATAGTCGAAGTAAAATAAAGCACTAAAAATTGGTGTTTGCAACCTTTAAACCACGTAGTGGACAAACAAATCAAGAAAATGCGACTTTCGCCTCAAAAACGAGAACCGGTTTCAAGAAAAAGAGAAAAATAAAAGGATAAAAATCGCTTGCTGGCCAGTATTAAAGGATGAATCAATGTCTATGTGCGGCGGGGAGGCTACTTAAAAAAAATTTGCCCCTTTTTCCTCTAGACTCTGAAAAATATTTATTACCGAATGCACTAGATGCTCGGGCGAAAATAGGCGTCTGCTCTGAAAGAAATATCTTAGTTCAATATTCAGGTGCGACAGTTAACTGACACGGTTAAATAAAATAACTTAGTACGAGGCCCATACTTCCCTATCTGTTTTGGCCATGTACCATGGCTTTATAACCCGTCCCCCCCCGCCCCCCCCCCCCCAAAAAAAAATTCATGGCCGTTCCCTCGGTAGGTCCTAAATTCTTTTCTTTTGCCTTCCCCCTTCCCCAATGATTCAGCTTCCCCTTCTAACCCCACGTTTATAAATATTAACTAAGGATGGGGACTATCATGGGCAGGGGCGTACTGGCCATATGGGAAAACGGGGGGTTTTCAGTCGGGCTTATGCTCCGATGGCCTGTTGGGGGACTATTGAAATTTTTTAATGATGACTTATTTCTACCCGAGAGCGAGAGGTGCCTACGTTAAGTATTTCCCGGACCTAAATGGCCCTCCCAGTACGCCCTTGATCATGGGCAAGCATTATTACTGACCAGCATTTGATTTTATCTTTTCATTCTTCTCATTTTACTTGAAAACGGTTCTGATTTTTGAGCCGTAACGTCGCATTTTCTTGGTATGTTCGTACACTACCTGGCTTTACAATGTAGCCAAGCACTTGAGTGGAATACCTAATTTTTGGGGTGTTTGCTTAAATTGTGGTACTTGATGGTGACCATTTTGTTAATAATGATTGAACACGGGGCGACACACTTTAAGTAAACACTCGAGTAACCGAGCTTTGGTAGTGGTCTTAATCACTGCTGTCGTCTGTTTACATTAGATTTTTATCTGAAGTGATGTGACTGGACCGAGTCAATTTTTATTTACGAAGAGTCATTCATCCGCACAAACAATAAAAAAAAAAAAAAAAAAAAAAAACAGAATAAATATTATGAGTATTTAGCTACGTCACACTTTTAAATAGCAATAAAATATGCAAATCACTCAAAACGAGTTTAGAAACAAACTCACCCTAGCCAGAGTAGAATGCTTCATGTTTTTACGTCGTTAGCTATAGCTGCAGAACTGCAGTGTGACTCCTTCCTCGACCGCAGATTGAAATGGGCTTGTTTCAAATACTTAGAGGTGAAGGCTGACCAATAGAAAACAGGTTGTTGGAGCAACACCACTTACTTATATCGCATTCCCGTCACGGCCTGCAGCAAAAGCAACTGACACATTTTGACTTTCTAATCATGAGAACGAACCGGTTGACAATGGGCAGGGCGGAAAGACCGGCTCAATTTAAATCGCCCACAAAAAAAACGTGTAGAATTGTTACTTTAACCACAAACATAGAGAAAGTTTTAAAAAGAGTATTTATTTTTGTATGACTTGCAAATCTGGCTTAACTTAAAGTGAAAGTGTCCTACAAATCGACTTCTAATGCTAATTTGTTACGCGGCAAAACTAAAGTGGTGGGCTGTGTTCAAACAGCATGTTGGTGGCTTATGAAAAAGTGGACCGTCTATTTTAAGGACGAATTGCTTTGTTCCATCGATTCTAAAACTCGTTGTAATCGAAAACGGGGGCGGATTTAACGGGGGGGGGGGGGTGAGGGGGGGGGGGGGTGCCCTCCAGGCCTTCGACGTAAAAGGGCCTTCATGGTAAAAGGGGGCCTTCATTTCCCAGGCATTAGTAGTGCAAAAGTGTAAAATAGAACTAACAAAGAACGTTGACTAACAGATTTAGGTACCAAAAAAAAAAGGTCCTCAGAATATTTCGGGAAGGCAGAGGGCCTTATAGGGCTTTGTTCCCCAAGGCTATTTCCTTAAATCCGCCACTGATCGAAAGTTAAATACGATATTAGAGACATGTCCATCAAAGAATGTCTCTCCAGTTACCCCACCCCCTGCCCCAAACCAAGAAAACTACTCTAGTAAACCCACCCCCTATACCTAAGTAAACCACTCCAGTTAACTCAACGTTTTAAGTGTAAGAATTTTCAACGTTTTAAGCGTATGTTTAGCGAACGCTGAACATACGCTTAAAACGTTGGGTTTACTAGAGAGGTTTACTTGGGTGGGCGTGGATTACCTGAGAGGTTTTCTTGGGTGGCTATGTCCCCCAATATCGTATTTAACCACTACTCTTGGCTTGTTCGATGTCTGCTTAGACCAGGCGATAGGTAATCGATATCCGTGAAAATAAGTAGTTAACCGGCAAAAAATGCTCCATTTCAAGCAAACGAGCAATTTTTACCGGTAACTGCCTATTTTCACGGATATGTGTTTAAATGGTAAGGTGGTGACATCAAGCTAACTTATGAACTTATTTGAGTCTTTAAGAAATTTTTATTTGTAAATTTTATTTGTGAATTATAATGAATTTAAGAATTTTTACATATACTACTGATGTAAATTCCTGAACGGAAACGTCCAGTTTAGACACTTCCTGTATAGGAAGGTCAGAGCCAAGGAAAAGACGTCTTTTTTATTTACTCTCCCAGTTACTGAATTTTGTGTTTAATGCCTAAGGCCGTATTTTTTCGACGTTAATAGTTTAAATATGATTAGAGTATAAAATGCGCTGTGGGCATGAGTCGAAGGTGTTTAGGTGTATTTATATTTCAAAGTGTCAGTAGCGTAGTTTTCGTACCGTCGGAACTTGCTGGGTTAGGCGGAACTTGCGATTTTTTTTTTCGTGTTGATACGGAAAATGCCACTAGTCACAAATGTGCCTGTAGGCTATACGGTGGTTTTGTGATGGGTGTGCTGGTTGAATTTGTGTTGTGTAGTTATGAAAAGTCGGTCATTGTGTTGCGTGGTGGAGCCGTCACCGGGTGAATAGGAGGTTCTGTTGACCCCATAAAAGCGTTAGATTATCAAAAAAGTGTGGGTTATCAAAAAATCGTTGGTTATCAAAATTAACCCACGGTGACGCGTGTGGGTTTCCAGATTTATCGTATATTATAACTACTACACTTTTGGCACGGGGATTTGTTAGTGTGACGTCACCACCGTGTATTAAACATATTTATTTCTTATTAGGCGAGGGAGTTGTTTACCTTCATTCAGCAAGGGTACCTGGAAATTTTGGAAAGGTCATGGAATTTAGCTAAAAGTTCAAAACATTCTGCAAAACTTAAAACCAAGGTAATACACCAGTTCAAACTTAGTACAGGTACAGGAAGTTATTATTAAATTTTTGTGTTGAAAAAGTAAATAAAAAATCCAGTTTGCACGATATCCTAAAACCCTGCCAGCTGTTTTTACAAGAAATGATCGAATTTTGGAACAAAGTGTTAGTTACTTTTTCCCCACGGTGCTTCTTCTGGTATCATAAAAAAACAAAAAAAAAAAAAAACATATTGAGATAGTTCTAGAAGTGTTGCTAAAATGTAAGCAGATGCGCGTGTTGACAAAATTGAAAGTGAGCAAGACAAGGCTTGTGAACTTGTGAAACAAGCTAAGAAACATAACCAGCTTATCTTACACAAGGGCTTCCTTCCCTCAGCAAACCCTCTACCTGGTGGAGAAATGCATTCGAACCACGGTCTGGCCCGGACTGGCCATAGTGCCAGGGTGCCAATGGCACATGGGCCTTCCCGTAAATTCGTAAGGGGGCTTACGATTTTATAGTTACAAGTGAAATTTCTGTTACAGATTAATTTTTTCTCGTTGTAATTTCCTGGTTGCTGTTAAAATCTGGACAATTCATAGCTCTTTTTAAATGACGCCTGGACTATAAAGACAGATTAGGGTCCGGTCATTATTGTTCGCCCGGGGGGGAGGGGGGATTCATTTTTGAACCTTGATAATTACACTTTCAGCCATCAAAATTTCTAAAAACACCTCAACTTCTGAGGGAACCTCCTTGATGTATGCGTTTACCCGGTTTTGAAGTTGTCAGTAACACTGCTGTAGTTTTTTCAATAGACTTTCTAGAAAAGCCTTTTGCCTCCTGTTTCCTTGGCTCAGGAGGGTCACAATATTTTTGACGTTGAATGGGGAGGTTAAGATTTTGTCAGGGTTTCGGAAAGGGGGGGGGGGCAATGAAAATATAATGGTCATATTTTCATTTTGTCCGTGCCCGCCCCCCGCCCCGGGCCATAAATAATGACCGGGTCTTCTTCCAAGCTCGCATAATTTCACCTACGACCCCCTCCCCCACCCCAAGCATTGTGTTTGGGGCCTTTTTAACGTCATGGCACTTGGGCCCCAGAGTTGCCAGTCCGGGCCTGACCACGGTAAATGCATGGGATTTTTTTTTCAAATATTCAACAGTTCCTGTTGCTCCAATTCTATTGTCGAAATTGTGCTCGTAATTATTCTCATTGCTCATTTCGAGGTTCGTTTCAAGTTTTTGTTAAAAGCACTCAGTTTCTACTGACACCAATGATCAAGTGACCAAAATGCTTGCCTATAGCCCTACTTTTCATATTTTTTTCCCCCTTCACACAAGCCTCAAATCGAGCGTCACACATCGGAAACAGATTCTCAACGTATATGAAAAAAGAATACTAAAATGCTGAATTGGAGGTTCGATACACCTTTTAAAATAGGTACACGGGCTTATTTCGGTTATTAAAAATCAAGAAAATCTGCTGATTGTCTACTTTCATTGTCGTTTTGTTTTAATTTGGTGACTTTCATGAAATAGAGAAAGCCACAACTGTGCTGGAAAGGTATATGGAAAATCATTAAAAAAATCAAAATAACTCTTGTGTCAAATTTGAAGTTTCTATTGACCTTTTAAAATGGCTCAAAACCGTATTTTGCACTCGTTCAGCTTTAGGAGGGAAGGAATGGAAAGCTGGCACACTAACTCCACCTGTCGGAATGTAAGAAATAGTTGGAGTTGTAGTTGCGAATCTAGATGCGCTGTACGTTGTTAAAAGTCCAGAGTATACGCCGTTACTTGATGCAAAGCATGGATATGCTACTATTGTGTGCGCGGCGTATCTTGAGTCCTGCAAGTATTTTGTGAGCGGTTACGTCTTCCTGGAGGGGGTGGCTTTAATCGATGGCCGCCATTGTTTTTGTAACCACCTTGGATATCAACAAGGCACTCTGCTGCTGAAAACGTACAATCGATTATCTGTGTTCGTTCTGCGGAGAACTCAAGACAGGCCGCGGACCCTGTAAACTTTCGACAGCGGTTTCTGAATACATCACGCAGTCCTTGTTGTAAACCCAGTACGGGCATTCAGAAAATTAAAACTAACAAACCAGTGATCTTTGCGCTCGCAATTCCCAGTCATTGGAAAGAAGAATTACCGAAAACTGGAACAAAAAGAATGAGGCTGAAACAGTAAAGTTGGAAAACAGACAACCTTCCTGTGATATATCAAAACTGGTGCAGGAAAATGTCGAAATAGCTCTGGAAAAACATTAAAATTGTCCTGGAAAACCTGGAAAAGTAATGGGAATTTAAAAGTCGCTTTGGCCTGACACCCTGTTTATTTTAGGGGGACGCTCTGTCACGACAGTCTCCATCATTTGTTATATATGTTCACAGAAATAATCTAGCGAAGAAAAACTAGATTTGCCATCTTTAAACAGGACGGAGAACCAAATATGCTCGATAAGATATAAATACAGATGCTACCTACTTTCGTTACCCTTTGGACTTAAAATGTCAGACTGCCTGAGCGGGAATTGGACCCTCGACGTTTGAGACTAAAGGCCGAAGTCCTACCGCTAAGCCACACTGACACGGCCAGATGGCTTAGCAGTAAGACTTTGGCTTTTGTTCTCAAAGGTCATGGCTTCATTTCCAGCTCAGCCAGTCCGACATTTAAGTCCAAAAGGCAATGGAAATAGGTTTGCATCTGTATTTATTATCTGCCATCTTTAGCCAGTGAATTCAGCGAAAAATAACCCTCGAAGAGCCGATGAGACCGTTGTTTCACCAGTGACGTCACGCTCAGGGATCGGGAAAACAATAGCGTGTTTAAAAACATTTTTTAATTATTCTCTTTAAAAATAAATAAGCGTTTGCGCAGGTTTTCGTTACGATTTTCTGAACCGAAATGACGAAAGGGGTCAATGGGTAGGTGAATTGAGTCGATAGTGCGAAAAGTAGTTCTTCCTAATATTGAATTATCCAGTTGGTTGTGGGTTGCTGAAGCGTCTGGCAGACGATGACACATAGCTGGCAAGACTTGAGCTACCTCCGTGGGCTCTGAGTCCAAACTTGTAGCTCCATCTGTCGGCAATAGTTTCGGCATGTTCCAAGCTAAAAATGGCGCCTTGTTTGATGCAGCAATGAAACGTCTTGTCGTGATGCGGCAATGAAATTGTTGTATCGAACGTGTGTATAGTTTCTCCCCTATTCCTGTCCTGTCCAATCGTTGCATAGAAGACCCGAAGGCGTTATTTGCAAGTAAAGGTCGACGAAATTGCACGTTAAAGAACATGCTCGCTGAGTCTTTTCCTAAAAGGTTAAAGCATGACTTCATTTTTAATGGAAGCGGCGTAATCGGTCGCTGTTCTGTTCGGTTAGTTTAGGAAATTCCTCAATGCAATTTTAATCAAAAAATATAAACTGTCCGCGACTCTCGCTAAAAGTGGGATTACAGGATTATGAAATGGAATTTTCGCCTTCATGAATACTCTTCGGCTCGGTAGCAGAAATGCTTGCACACGCATCTGCGTTTATCCAATAATTGGACAATTCTGATTAAGCCATGCAGTAACTGAAATCACACACTCCAAGTAATCTGTATGGATTTGTTCTAAGCTCAGCTGTTATTGTCCTCCGGAGTGTCATCCATACAAATTCTAAATGGAGAACACTCACGGTGAAATGATGCAAACTTGTTAGGCTTTATGGTCTCCAGATGTCTGAGCAGAAACAATTAACAAATAATTGATGATATTAATTTGCAGGTGAAATGGATTTGTGATGCGAGGCCTTCAGCAGCTTACTCTGCTTCTTCGCCTGAAGCGACCCAATTGCGCAATCCGAAATCGCATCAGGCACATTAAATTTTAAATCGCTCAAAGTTGCAAACGGCGTTAGCAGTGTTGATTGTATTGTCGGGAAATTGTGTCTATGGCGTTAGCCAAGTATTTAGGGTTGACGTTAGTTGGAATGATTTTTTTTCAAGCTTGAATTTCTACATGGTACCATCTTCGGTAGAATTAGTATCAGAGCATTGCAAGCTTGAATTTCTACATGCTGCCATC